>JANAVB010044818.1:3305079-3380079 GCA_029216955.1 Iris pallida | reverse complement strand
GAGCCCTTGAAGTCCCTAGGCCTCATCTTCTGGAAGTCCAGAATGGTCGGGGTCTTCTACTGGTACTGCTGCTGCATCTAGCCTCCCTACGGCTGGGCGATAACCCTCTCTACTGTCGTCATGGCCAACTAGTGGGCATTGCCTATACCATGTCTGAAATCAACAGACTGATGCTGCTGGTGCTGTTGCTGGGCCTCCATAATCCGCTGGAAGAAGGCAAAGAGCTGAGCCGCATCCACCGATCCAGAAGGTGGTGTCGGCTGATGAACATCCAAAATCTTCGGGGTAGGCCTCCGAACTGGTGGAGGAGCACTTTAAAAGCTGTGACGCTCCTACATGAGCAGAAATAGGAGGTGTTGTGGCTCCAGCATCTACAATCGGACGAATGGTGGTAGACCTCTCACCAGCGTCTGCTGGACCAGAACGATGCGATCGTGTCTCCACCATCCTGAAGACAGATCAAATAAGAAAATCAATACTGAGCAGGAATCGATTTAATCAAAAGAGGACGGTTTATTTCAAAGAACGCAATTATCAGCAAGGATGTATGAATGGCAAGAATTAGATCAGAATTTTTCTTAACTGTGATTGAGCACCTCTCCATTAAAGCCTATTTCTCAATTCCTATCGCAGGCTCGCAGCAGTACAACTAAGTCGTCGTACTACCACGATATCGCACTAAGGCGACTCTCAGCCTGTAACCCAGTTTTCCAAATGAAGGTAATTTTGAACTTTTGTATTTTAAATCATTAAAATATTAGATTTTAGTCATGATATAATTTTTGGTGATTTTTAGTTATTTCAAAACTATTTAAAATGGTGATATGTGAAATTGGTGTTTGGATAGTGTAACCTTAGTCATGCATGACCTAGAAGACTAATCATGATCATTGAGACCTAATCATGTGTTTGGAATTTCATATTTTTACTTTTTAGCCTAAGGGTATTTTGGTCATTTTGACACTTTTGTGAAATTATAAATTATATGAATTAAATATGTGCTAGTTAATTATTTGAGACTTGACCTAGAAATTTAGCCTAATCTAGATGTTAGTCATGACCATAGAGACTAAGTTAGAGGGTTTCAACTAAGTAATCAAATTAGGTTAATATCTAGATATTTGTTAGTAGGATATTTTAGGCTAAAGGTTAAGAAAGGTTACTTTAATTGTGAGCCTTTAGATTGGCTTGAATTTGTTGGAGAAGCCTTGACCACTCATCCTAAACCCTAACCCTAACCTAATGGCAGCCATTAAACCCCCCCCCCCCCCTCTATAAATACAACACATTAACCCTTTAGCATTTTTTTTAATCATTTGAATTGCCTCTTTTGTGTTCTTCCCCAACTCCTCCCCAAATATCCAAATCAACTCCAAATTGAGCCTAGTCTTTTGCATTGGACTCCCCTACAGTAGAAGACACCATTAGTGGGTAGCTAGCGAGAATTCGGAGGCTCGGGAACGTCGCAAGTTGAAGAGGAGCCCTCATTCAAAAAGCTATAAATTGAGGTTTCACCCTCAATAGGTAAAACCCATCAAACCTATTCAAATTCTAGTTTTCTTTCCATAGACGCATTCATTTAGGGTTCCCCTAGGTGTAGCCTAAGTTTGGTAGAAATTTGTGTCCATTACGTGTCCGTATCGGACACGTATCACACTACCAAAATAAGTCATATTACCGACGTAATTAGCGACGTTTTAAGAAAACGTTACAGAAAAAAAAAATTAGCGACGTTTTTTATAACGTCGTAAGACGTCATTATTAGCGACTGACAGCGACGTTCTGCGACATATTTAAACTACGTTTGCGTTTTAAAGAGCTCACATCGCGTATAAGTCGGTAAATGTCGCTAATATTAGTGATATTAGCGACGTTTATTGACGTATTTATTACTTCATCGCTAATATCACTGATATTAGCGACGTTTACCGACGTTCTAATATGACATCGCTAAATTAAAAATATAGGACAGGTTCGAGTTTTCATTCCCCCCATTATTTTTGCCCCCAAATTTCTTTCATCCTTCCCCCCCCCCCCGACCCCGATCCGGCAAACCCCACCCCCCTCGGCCCCCGACTGCCCTCGGCGACCCCCATCGACCTCGGCGACCCCCACCCCCCTTGGCGACCCCTCTCCTCTCTCCAACCCAAACCATTCCCTCTCCTCTTCCCAACCCTCCCCCTCCCCCCCATCAGCTCCCCGACCTCCTCCTTCGGTGATCGCCGCTCCCCAACCCCCTCCTCCGGAGACCGTCGACCCCCTCCTCCCCCTCGTCATCGCCGCATCCGATCCCTCGTTCGAGCGTCCCTCCCGTTCGCCCGAGCCAGCTCCAGCCACCTCTACCGCCGCTCTCCCTCGTCGTCGCCCCTCCCCTCCTGCCATGGTTGATCAGGTAAACCCTAACCCTAATCGGCTCGTATACACACGGATACAACACTTTGACATATGACACAACACTTTGACACACACACACACTTTGACACATGACACAACACTGACGCGCATACACTATGACACCTTTGTGCTCAAATTTTGGCTAAATTAGGGTATTCTAGATATAAGATAAATAATATGCTAAATTACTACCCAAACTTTATTCTCATATTAATACATAATATTCACAAATACCCTAGTTACAGACATTACTATTGGTGTTATTGATACATGTGCGGTGTGCGAGATAAATTCATAGAGGGTGTACACCAGTTCCTACAGTTTGCTAAGGCGTTCCCTCAGTACATGGACGGTACCAAAATTAAGTGTCCGTGTGTGAGATGTCGTAACTTGAAATATCGTCCAGAAGTGGATGTCACATATCATTTATATTCGAAGGGTTTCACGCCGAATTACTATCAGTGGAGCGAGCACGGAGAACTTGTGTCTTTAGCATCGGAGTACGAGCCTTATGTGGATGTCCACAACAACGCTCCTTACGACGATGGGTTGGTGAACATGGTTTTTGACGTGGCCGGGCCTAGTTTCGATCCGGATGATCATGATGCACCTGAGGAGGCACCGAACCCCGATGCTGTACAGTTCATGGAGTTGCTGGAGAATGTAAGGACTCTATTATATCCTGGTTGTGAGGATCATTCACCGTTGGAGGTGGTTACAAGATTGTTGAGCATCAAGTCCGATTTTAACATGTCGCAAGATTGCTACAACCGTCTTATGGAGTTGCTTATAGAAATATTGCCTGAGGGTGCGAAGTTGCCTAAAGACTTCTACCGGTCTAAGAGGATGGTTAGATCGCTCTGGATGGGATACAAAAAAATCGATGCCTGTCGCAACGGGTGCATGTTGTACTACAAAGACGACAAGGATGAAGACGCCTGCAGATTTTGTGGTGTCGATCGCTACAATACATGTGGTAGAGGAAAGTCTGTTGGTGTCAGGAAGCCTACCTCTTCGATGCACTACTTGCCATTGACGCTGCGGTTGCAGCGGTTGTTTATGGTAAAGAAAACTACAGAAAACATGAGTTGGCATAAGCGGGAACATACCGAAGGAGTGTTGGATCACCCATCTGATGGAGAAGCATGGAAGCACTTTGATCGAAAGTATCCAGATTTTGCTTCTGATCCGCGTAATATCAGATTGGGTCTCTGCTCCGACGGTTTTACCCCATTCGGACTTTTGGGATCCCAGTATTCGTGTTGGCCTGTGATCGTCATCCCGTACAATCTACCGCCTTGGATGTGCATGAAGACTCCGTATATGTTCCTCACCGTTATTGTCCCAGGTCCGAACAATCCAAAAAAGAACATCGATGTGTATTTACAGCCATTGATTGATGAGTTGAATCATCTGTGGGAAGTAGGTTCCAACACGTACGATGTATCTAGAAAACAAAATTTTCAGATGCGGACAGTACTTATATAGACCATCAATGACTTTTCGGCCTATGAAATGTTATCTGGATGGAACACGCATGGTCGTCTTTCATGTCCGTATTGCATGGACAGCACTAAGGCTTTTCGTTTGAAATACGGAGGCAAACCGTGCTTCTTCGATTGTCATCGACAATTCCTGCCGAAGGATCATCCGTACCGGAGGAACAGGAATGCTTTTCGTACTGGCGTTGTGGAAAAGGCTAATCCCCTGCCAAGGTGGCCCGGATACACGATGTGGAAAGAGGTAAAAGATTTACCAAGAGCTATTGAGCAGCCTGCTACGGGCTACAAGTGTGACGGATTTGGTCGCACTCATAACTGGACGAAGAGGAGCATATTCTGGGATCTTCCATATTGGAGCACCAATCTGATTAGACATAACCTTGATGTCATGCATATCGAGAAGAATGTGTTTGACAACATAATTAATACTGTAATGGACGTAAAGGGGAAGACGAAAGACAATCCAAAGGCTAGATTGGACTTGAAAGAAATATGTAGACGTCCTGTATTGCATTTGATAGAGGACAGGAATGGGAAGTTAAAGCAGCCTAAGGCAATTTTCTCACTGGAGAAGGAGGATAAAGTGAGGCTTTGTAGGTGGATTCAAGGTCTAAAATTTCCAGATGGGTATATTTCGAACTTGAGAAGATGCGTCGACCTCAAGGAGAACAAACTGACAGGTATGAAGAGCCATGATTATCACGTATTCATGGAGCGGTTAATTTCGATTGTATTTCGGGAATTCTTACCGCAGGCAGTTTGGGATCCATTGACGGAGCTTAGCATATTCTTCAGGGACCTTTGTTCTAAGAAATTGCTCGTTGATCGTCTAGAAAAGCAAGAGAAGGACATTACGGTAACACTGTGCAAGCTAGAGAGGGTGTTCCCTCCTGGATTCTTCGACTCTATGGAATATTTGCCGATTCATCTTTTCTACGAGGCACATGTTGGTGGACCCGTCGAATATCGATGGATGTACCCGTTCAATGTGTCCGAAAAGCCTTCGGGGAAAATGAAGAAGAGATATTTGAATGACGAAGAGCTAAGGGCTGCTCAGTTGTATGTATTACTCAATTGTGAGGAGGATGAAGTGGAGAAGCTAGAGGGGTAAGTAAGGAATGATGAGTTTACGTCATCTCAATGTAATAGTATAAGCTAATATTATTGTACTAATCGGCGGTTACTTCGTTGTTTTCCAGCACATATAATGATGAGTTGAGGCTGGTTAGACCCTACCTAACAGACGAAGCATTAGAACAAGAAATGAGACGTCATTTTCCTTCTTGGTTGAGCGAATATGTAAGTAGCTCCGTAATTACTGGCCTCTTCTAATACAACTGTGCAATAAATAACTTATTATCTCTTCTTTGATATTCAGGTCGATCGTCTAATTTTACCCGAGATTGAATTAAATAGAACTCTTGCCAAGGGACCAATTACTTTTGTTAAAATATGGCCAAGTTACTGTGTCAATGGCTTTCGGTTCAAGTCGACAAATACTCCGATCAAAGACAGCTTCCTGGATCTTGATTCCACGAAAAATAGTTGTTTGTGTATCAAGTCTTCGAACTACAAAGACGTCGATCCAGAAAATGATTTCTTTGGCATCTTGTGAGAGATTGTGGAGTTGTCATATAATAATGGCAGAGAACCTGCAAAGATCATGTTGTTCAAGTGAGAATGGTTCGATCCGATTGAAAATCAAGGTTAGAAAATTGACAAGCATGGTCTTGTGGATATAAACTACAAGCGTAGATATCAAGGCTACGAACCATTTGTCCTAGCAACTCAGACTCAGCTCATGTACTTCACAGCTTATCCGAGACGGGAAGCAACGAAGTCTGACTGGTGGGCAGTATGCAAGACTAAAGCTAGAGATACTTTTGATGTTGACGAAAAAGCTTACCATGAGGACGAGCTACCTCTTGTAACCAATATTGTCGATGCGGACTCCACGGAAGTTACGCATTACACGACACATAATGTAGAAGATGTAGAATTATCCGAAGAGGAAGATGAAGCTGACGAAGGCGAAGATGAAAGTGAAGATGAGGATGAAGAGGAAGATGAGGTCGAGGAAGACGAACAAGATGATTATTCTGAAGATGATTGAGAGAGATATACTTATCTGAACTTAGATATTTCTTCTAGAATATATTATCTGGACTTAGATGTTTATTGTAGAATGTATCTTCATATGTTGTCTTGGTTATTATCTTGTCTTTGTTGTACTTTCATATTTCTAGTCTCTATTATTTGTTGTATTATTATATGCTGTTATCAGGTAAGGCAGGTCATCGCGGATCGTTCCGAAAAGGGGGACGACGATGTCATGATCCTCCGGTACTTCCTATAGGTACTGCTAGAGGACGGGATTTTCCTTCGATACCTCCTACTGGTACCGGCTCTGGATCCTCGTCACCGATTACTTCGACATATCGGACACTAGCTGGGCCTGCTGGGACGACGTCACGTGGCATATCTCCTGGGACGAGTAGTTCCAGGCCTAATGAGAGTGCTCGCCCGTCTAGCATTTTTGCTGCTGATACGACGATGGAGACGGATGAGCAGATGGCGGAGGCTGCGCCGACGGCTAAGGCGGCTGCGCCGACGGCCGACCAGCATCATGCAGATGATGCGTGTGCACCTCCGGAGGAGAGGAGGACGGAGATCTGGGCCGATGGTACAAAGTAGGTATTTTGGTTTATAAATTAACTTTTTTCATGAATATAATATGTCTGTATAGATATCGTCCCCCAGAGGTACAGAGACGCCTAGGCCATATGCTGAGGCATAATTATGGTGGTCCTTGGATTAACTACTCTGATGCTCCAGACGAAAGGAAGAACTACTGGTTTATGCGCTTCAAGGTTAAAATAGATTTGCTTTTAATATGAATCATATAATTAATTCATATTATATATAACTGATAAATATTTGGTTTGCGCTCTTCCAGGATATATTTTTGTATCCACCGCATCGGGCCGAGCTTATCGAGGAGATGTTTCCTGCCGTTGTTGTCAAGCTGATCTGTGATGCTATTAATGATCAGAAGGATCGTGATCGTGCCGGAAAGCCGATCCAAGGTTGGATCACCCCTGATCAGTGGAATGTGATAAAGGCTCGATTCGACGAGCCAAGGTACAAGGAGAAGTCGAAGAAGGCCAAGGTGGCTAGGCAACATGCCTCGAAGTGGTGCGGTGGGTCAATTCCGATGATGAAACATTTCCGTCGTCTGGTATGTCTTTCTCTTTTAGAAATATTATTTTAATGCAAATCCGATAAATTATTACTAAGATAATATATTTAATTACAGGTAAGGAAGGTCGGTAACGCCGACATGGTGACCGTCTTCCTGGCCACCCATCGGAAGGGCGAAGGCCTTATTGACGAGAGGGCCGAGCAGACCTATGTAAGTATTACAATACGTTATCTTAATTTGATACTTCGGGTCAATTTTAATATAACTTAGTAAATATGATGCAAATAAATATTCATGTAGTTAGTAATAATAAGTACATTAATTAGAAATTAGAAATTATAGAGTACTATCCATACTTTCTAGGCCGAGTATCAGAGGCTGCGGGAACGGGCGGCTGCTAGTGCACCTAATGCAGGAGAGGCCGGTACTTCCTCGCAGCCCACTCAAGCTCCGTCGGTGGACGAGCTGTGGATGACCGCCGCTGGTGGACTCCATAGGGGTACGTACTACGGTACGGGATCCTATAGTGCCCTAGTTGCGACACAGTCCTCTAGGGCATCTCCTGCTAGTGTGCATGGTCCACAGCCGTCCCAAGAGTCTGCCCAAGTCCACCAGATGATGGAGTCTCTCCGTGACGACCTGCTACGACGGATCGAGGAGCAGTCTCAGCACCCTACGGACGATCCTGTGCTGCTAGCACGATTGGATGCGCTCGACTGTGACATTATAGAGCTCATGGAGAAAAGAGTACAGCGTTGGAGGGTTAGAGCGCATGGTGACGGAGCTGCAGAAAGAACAGGTGACCATGACCGATAGGCTGCGATTGGTGACGGATTCGATGGTCCAGAGCAGTGATAGACTGTTATCTACCATGGATTCATACAACCAGCGACTTACAGCGTTGGAGCGTGCTGGTCCTCCGGGTGCGCCTTCATCGTCGTCGACTCTGCCGCCTCCACCGCCTTCTTCATCGACACCGACTCCACTGACGTCACTGCCTGCTCCATCAATATCGATTTCACTTGAGGAGTATGAGTTGTTCTTATCCCTTCGTCGTGGCGGTGCCCCTCCTGCACCAGATCCCTAGTAGTCCTAGTTAGGACTGTTTGTTTGTGTTTGTTTGATCCTTTGTTTGTGACTTGGATATTTGTTGGTTGTGTAGACTTGGATGTTTGGATCCTATTTGTTGGATCCTATTCTATTTGTTGGTTGTGTGTAGACTTTGGTTATTTGGTTGTAGACTTTGTTATTTGGTGTAGACTTGGTTATTTGGATACTTGTTGGTTGTGCCTATTCTATTTGTTGGATCCTATTCTATTGATTGGATCCCATTCTATTTGTTGCCTGCTACATTGTGTTATACTGTTGTTTATGTTATTATTCATTTTAATTGGATGTTAATGTGCTTCTGTGGTTTACGTTTACCGGTGTTGAGTGTTCCACCGAAGGGGTCGGCGAACCCAGGGAGAAAAGGATATCTGTTATACTGTGTCTTTATGGTTCTCTTTTTAAACTGCAGGAAGAAAAGGACATTCTGTATTTTATTTTTTTATTTTTTTGCAGATTTATCGACGTTTATCGACGTTTACTGACGTCCACCGACGTACGTTTGCGTCGGTAAACGTCGGTAAATCTGCAAAATTTTCCAGGGTACCGACGTTTACCGATGTCCTTATACGTCGGAGACCGTCGGTAAAAGTCGGTGAACGTCGGTAATAATCCCAGGAATTACCGACATTTAGTGACATAATAGTCGTCGCCAATCCACCAACGTAACGACGGTAAACGTCAGCAAATTCCCAGTATTTTATCGATGTTTTGCGACATTTTCAACGACGTTAATTCACCGACTAAACGACGGTAAACGTCGGTAAGTTTCCAGGATTTTACCGACGTGTAGCGACTTTCAACACGTTGCTAATCCACCGACGAAACGACGGTAGACGTCGATAATATCCCAGGATATACCGACGTAATCATACGTCGGTGAACGTCGATATTTGCGACGTTCGGCGACGTTTTAAAGATCAGCGACTTACGTTTCCGCGACAAGTCCAAAACGTCAGTAATTGCGTCGGTAAATATTTTTAGCGACGTAATTTGTCGTTTTAGCGACGTCCTTAGGCGTCGCTAAAACGACTTATTCTGGTAGTGTCGGTGTGTAGGAATAGGTGTTCGATAAAATGATTGTTAGAAATAAATGTTGCTAATTTCAAATTGTGTTTGAACAGATTTGTAGGTCTATAGGTGCTAATTAACTTTAGTGAAGACTGAGCCGACTTTCGTGTCGTGTCCGTATCCAAAACGGACACGAACTTGCTCTACGACACCCCGTTTACATGCCCTGCTACCCGACCCTAATATCTCTCTGTGTAGGACACGTGGACACGTATAATTTGACACAGAGGTGGAAGCCATCACTGACAGACCCCCTCTCGAGTTTCATAGCATGTCGTATCGTGTCGGACACGAAAACACGATCACACTGGATTTGTACACGACTGTGCGCACAGGAAATCGCGTTCAGATACGGGCTTCCCCTATGGACACGGCGACACGTGGACTCGTGTCAGGGTCCTAGGCATGAAGCCCTATGTGTGGCAAACCTAGGTGTACGAGCTCGTGTCCTGGTTTGACTCGTGTCGTGTGCACGAGGACACGGTACGCGTGCACGATGATTGTGTACACAGATTGTGTCTGTGTATGTGTTTGTTGATTTGGACACGTTTGTGTCCACTGGGTGGACACATTTGGTTATGGCTGACACCAACACATATGACACTCATATTACCAAGCATTAATTTCTAGTGTTAAACTGATTTTGATGTTCGAATTTTAAATTCCCTATTTTCCTGATACTCCTTAAACTGAACTGTTCTTCCTTTTTATTTGTATTTTTACTGTTTTAATAATGTTAGGATAGGCTTACCTACATGTGTATTAAATAATGAACAAGTTAGCTTGTGAATGGTGTGGATGTAATGGGTTATTGGAACCGATTTGGTATGCTAATAGCTAAGGTTACTTGAGCTGTCAGTTGGTTTGAGAACCTGAGAATGAATTGGGATGTAGACATGTAATTGTATTACACTGTGGTGAACTTAAACTGAGCCATGTTCCATATTCCTAAATCCTGAACACTCATGCACTGATATCATGACAGGGTATATTAGGGCTTCTTCTAGCATGATTAGGTTGTGGTAGATGTGAATGGTTGCTTGCATTCGAATTTCTCTATTTCCCTGAAACTGTGTACAAGATTGTAAACCCTTCATTATTTCCAATTGTAAATGCAATATCAGATTTCATATGTAGACATAGAACCAATGCATAGCTGATATTTAGATTGAATGTTAGTTCATTTTAGGTTGTTCGAACACTGAACTGTCCATGTAAGCATATATACCTTCCTTTTCCTATTGCCAAGCCAAATTCAATTTTCAATATAGTGGAATGTCTATGAATGTAATGTTAACCTTCAACCCCTTAATTCGAAATGTTAGTTAATTTCAGTATTAGACAATACATAAGCTGTATACATATGGGATGTTGGCTTAATGGCAGATTTCAGATAACATGGTTCCTTTTATGTGGTTAGTTACACCAGTTTATAGGATAGCTCACTTTAGTTTATATGCAAATGTGGAACTAAACTGAGAATGAACTTCATCCTCTGCACAAGGACACCCCACTCGATGTCAACCACCATGCCACGTAACCCTTCTCTAAATGATTGCTATAATGTATATAGATTTATGTAGAGTATAGATGCATTTTAATTATAACTTAAATAGTCTCTACTCTAATGTATATAGATGTATACTTGTAGCCATGCATGTTAAGTATAATACATGTGTAATGTAGATGGGTTAGCTTTGTGCCATGTGTAGTGTAAACTCATAACTAGAGTTGATTTCTCTTTTCATGTACACCTCCATGTCCACACACACACACATAGCTTTACATGTTAGTTCTTTTCTCTTATATATATATATATATATATATATATATATATATATATATATATATATATATATAAATAATAATAATATATATATATATTTTTTATATATATATATATATATAATGTAAATATATATATATATATATATATATATATATATATATATATATATATATATATATATATATATAATGTTGAATATATATAATGTTGAATATGCATGAATGTGATGTATCTTGATATGTGACTTGTGTTGGCTTGTATATCCTTGGATTTGTATGGTGTGTACTAGCTAGGGTAGACTGGTTAGGCCTAGTGAGACTTCATTGAGTCTAGGTTGACCCAGTTGACCTAGCTTTGACTAGATAGTTGACTAGAGTTGACCAAGTGTTGACTTTAGCCTAGTTTGACCTAGACAGCATGTAGATGCATTATAGCAGTCTATTTTCTTATTTTATACATATTGTAACTTGTGTTGCTCTGATTAGGAGACATACACCTCTCCTCATGCAGTACACCCTCTTCGGACATTCAGTATCAGGCGAGTACATTCTCTGACCGTTTCATACTTGCCAGAATTTATATTCTTGCTCTAGATTACTTTACTTGATGCTGACACGTTGGTAGCACGGATTGGTACTATATGGATCTTTTCATGAGATATTATTCCCCTCGGGAGCATCGAATACTGCATGTTTTGTGTGTTTCACGAATTATCACGTATCTCTATGCTTCCACTGATTCACGAATTGCTTGTGACACATGTACTCTCATGTTCACAGAGCCATCATGAATCACCTTCACGTATCACTCATTTTATGAGCCATGTGAAGTTTCACGAATCTTAACATAACTTGAACAGATCCTTGTGTATTGATTGGGGATGGGAGAGTAGAAATAGCATGTGAATAATATCCAAGTAGCTGTAGTCATAAATCACTCTTAGCTGTAGTCATGAATCTTCCTATGCCATTCACATGTCTATATTTTACTCTGACTCACTAGTCACTGCTATTTCTCTATTTATAGTAGATATTTCCTTACAGTTATCTCCTTTACTTCATATATTCTCTTTCAGCGTTTCATGTATCTTACTCTATTGCATGCTTTATTTTTCCTAACTTGATATGAACTGCGTGAGATATATTGTGCTCGTTCATGTCCTGACTGGACCTGTTGAAAATATTACAGAGGATGAGGATGAGGCCCTATGTACCACCTATTACAGAGCAGGCTTAGATGACACCTGCGACCTGGTTCCTCTGGAGGACCCAGCTGCAGTACAGGATGCTACTCCCATAGCCTTGGCTAGATAGCTAGGCTTTATCTTTTCTTTCAGCATTGTTATTCGACTTTTAGTTGTTGTTCTGAGATGTTATATATATTTAGAGACTTGTATTGAGCTGGATGTTCTTGAGTTGTTATCTTAGATACTTAGATTCTCTCTCTCTATTTGTATTATATTGTGGTTTTGATCTCTCTATCTACCTTTACTATTCTGTATCTGCCTTAGATGTGATTGTGACTGTTCTGTTATATCACCTCCATTCGGAGTGTATATACTGTTCAGGTACCTTATATTGTTAGATATTGTGACCTAGGACAGCGTTCTACCGCCGACACTGCGACGTAGGCTGGGCGTTGTTACGTTCTCGTACCCTCACAGTGGGTGCGGGTCGTGACACGTTTTTAGTGGTGGCCTATGCAGGTCGAGTTTATGTAGTGGTATTCGAACTAGCGTATCACTACAGCCTGTAGTAGGATTATGATATATTTTTGAAGGTACTCAATCACAGTTAGGATTCCTTGAGAGATTCCTGGGACGACCCTTGAGAATCTTATTTAAACTTCAATTTGAAATTATTTCCCTTGTTTTGTTCGCTCTCACTCCTTGATTATTGAATTTGATTTTGATGGATCGTTGTTGATTTTGATTTTCCTATCGAGATGAATTTTATGGCCTGAGTTACGATATTTTCTGATAATATATGTTGACGGGAATAACAGGGATGGCGGAAACATAGAGACCTGACTTCGGATGTACATATCTTGGTTATGAGATTTGGAATTTCTCGCAGCTATACTAGTCGGCATAGCGAGAATTCCAGACGACATGATTATAGAGGTGCATGCCCCAGTTATAGAATCTATCGTTTATCGCAGCCTTGCTTACTGGCCTGGCGAGGGCTCTGAGTAACATGATTTTGGACAGACGCATATGATTATCAGACTGTATCTTGAGAAAGTTTTTAAACATATCATCTCTATCATACCCTTCTGTTATAAATTGTACTCCATCATCAAATAATTTAGGAGTAGGCATATTTTAGCTTTATAGAGCTTATTCATATGTAGTTCTTTCATAGTATAATGATATGATGACTTGTAGCGTGGCTGTACCCTAGAGATGATAGTTAGCATTGGTATTAGAATAGTAACCCATTGTAGATGATTCTCCTATTATTTATAATACCTACCAGTTTCTATAGAGGATGTTAGTCTGCTCTGCAGCCTTGATGATTATTTTTTTTTCTCTTTTCTTTCCTTGTCCTTTCCGGTAAGGCACCTATGACCAGAGCCTGTCCTTGAGTATAGTTGTAGTTCACCTAAGACTGAGAGGTCTATATATAGATAGATTGCATATGATATTGGCATATGGGATATGGGTTGGTTGGTATCTATAGGCCATTGTTGCATAGGATTATAGACATGTTGTTTAGCCTATATTTGGTTCAGTTTCCTATTTTAGTTAAGTTCTCCTTGTGATGAGTTCAGGCATGATAGGTCAACCTTTATAGGCAGTATGCAGACCCTTTACTAGATGTCATGTCCTTTTTCTTATAAACTCAGTCTTCTTAGCATCATTCCTTTTGCCTACATTGATGTTTCAGACCATTCATCCTTAGCCTAAATTATGAGCATTTGTTCAGTTCCTTATAAGTTTAGTCTACTTTAACCCTTGATGATCAGTTATATATGTATGGATATATAGTTGATATACTTAGGATATATATAATGGGTTGTTGTTCTTGAGCTTATGTATATATGGTATTGGGATTTGTGTGCTTAGATTATGGGTATTTAGTTATGGGTGACTTGATAAGATTGGGAAGTTAAGAGTTAGTCTATTATAGAGTTTCTCTTTTGCTAATCTCTAGTTGCCAACACCTAGATAGCTAGCATAGGTAAAACCCTAAGAAGTTGACCAGTTGATGACCAAGTACTTGGATGTTGAGAAATTGACTAGTGGTTGACCCTTGACTATGTTTAACCTAGAAGTAGTACTACCATCTTAATTTTCGAGGACAAAATTTTTCTAAGGTGGGTAGACTTGTAACACCCAGTTTTCCAAATAAGGGTAATTTTGAACTTTTGTATTTTAAATCATTAAAATATTAGATTTTAGTCATGATATAATTTTTGGTGATTTTTAGTTATTTTAAAAAAATTTAAAATGGTGATATGTGAAATTGGTGTTTGGATAGTGTAACCTTAGTCATGCATGACCTAGAAGACTAATCATGATCATTGAGACCTAATCATGTGTTTGGAATTTCATATTTTTACTTTTTAGCCTAAGGGTATTTTGGTCATTTTGACACTTTTGTGAAATTATAAATTATATGAATTAAATATGTGCTAGTTAATTATTTGAGACTTGACCTAGAAGTTTAGCCTAATCTAGATGTTAGTCATGACCATAGAGACTAAGTTAGAGGGTTTCAACTAAGTAATCAAATTAGGTTAATATCTAGATATTTGTTAGTAGGATATTTTAGGCTAAAGGTTAAGAAAGGTTACTTTAATTGTGAGCCTTTAGATTGGCTTGAATTTGTTGGAAAAGCCTTGACCACTCATCCTAAACCCTAACCCTAACCAAATGGCAGCCATCAAACACCCCCCTCTATAAATACAACACATTAACCCTTTAGCATTTTTTTTAATCATTTGAATTGCCTCTTTTGTGTTCTTCCCCAACTCCTCCCCAAATATCCAAATCAACTCCAAATTGAGCCTAGTCTTTTGCATTGGACTCCCCTACAGTAGAAGACACCATTAGTGGGTAGCTAGCGAGGATTCGGAGGCTCGGGAACGTCGCAAGTTGAAGAGGAGCCCTCATTCAAAAAGCTTTAAATTGAGGTTTCACCCTCAATAGGTAAAACCCGTCAAACCTATTCAAATTCTAGTTTTCTTTCCATAGACACATTCATTTAGGGTTCTGCTAGGTGTAGCCTAAGTTTGGTAGGAATTTGTGTCCATTACGTGTCCGTATCGGACACGTATCGGTGTGTAGGAATAGGTGTTCGATGAAATGATTGTTAGAAATAAATGTTGCTAATTTCAAATTGTGTTTAAACAGATTTGTAGGTCTATAGGTGCTAATTAACTTTAGTGAAGACTGAGCCGACTTTTGCGTCGTGTCCGTGTCCAAAACGGACACGAACTAGCTGTACGACACCTTGTTTACATGCCCTGCTACCCGACCCTAATATCTCTCTGTGTAGGACATGTGGACATGTGTAATTTGATACAGAGGTGGGGGCCATCACTGACAGACCCCCCTCGAGGTTCATGACACGTCGTGTCGTGTCGGATACGAAAACACGATCGTACTGGGTTTGTACACGACTGTGCACACAGGAAATCGCGTTCAGATACGGGCTTCCCGTATGGACACGGCAACACATGGACTCGTGTCAGGGTCCTAGGCACGAAGCCCTATGTGTGGCGAACCTAGGTGCACAAGCTTGTGTCCTGGTTTGACTCGTGTCGTGTGTATGAGGACACGGCACGCGTGCACGATGATCGTGTACACAGATTGTGTCTGTGTATGTGTTTGTTGATTTGGACACGTTTGTGTCCACTGGGTGGACACGTTTGGTTATGGATGACACCAACACATATGACACTCACATTACCAAGCATTAATTCCTAGTATTAAACTGATTTTGATGTTCGAATTTCAAATTCCCCATTTTCCTGATACTCCTTAAACTGAACTGTTCTTCCTTTTTATTTGTATTTTTACTGTTTTAATAATGTTAGGATAGGCTTACCTACATGTGTATTGAATGATAAACAAGTTAGCTTGTGAATGGTGTGGATGCAATGGGTTATTGGAATCGATTTGGTATGCTAATAGCTAAGGTTACTTGAGCTGTCAATTGGTTTGAGAACCTGAGAATGAATTGGGATGTAGGTATGTAATTATATTACACTGTGGTGAACTTAAACTGAGCCATGTTCCATATTCCTAAATCCTGAACACTCATGCACTGATATCATGACAGGGTATATTAGGGCTTCTTCTAACATGATTAGGTTGTGGTAGATGTGAATGGTTGCTTGCATTCGAATTTCTCCATTTCCCTGAAACTTTGTACAAGATTGTCAATCCTTCATTATTTCCAATTGTAAATGCAATATCAGATTTCATATGTAGACATAGAACCATTGCATAGCTGATATTTAGATTGAATGTTAGTTCATTTTAGGTTGTTCGAACACTGAACTGTCCATGTAAGCATATATACCTTCCTTTTCCTATTGCCAAGCCAATTTCAGTTTTCAATATAGTGGAATGTCTATGAATGTAATGTGTAAGACCCAGTTTTCTGAAATTAGGGTATTTTTGAAATTTTATTATTTTTATTATTTATTAATGGTGATTTAGTCATGTTATGAATTTTGGTGATTTTTAGTTAGATTAAAATTATTTTCTAAGTCATGGCTTATGACTTTATGATTTTACTAGTGTAACCCTTGTGTAAACCCTAGAGATTTCATAACCTAGAGACCAACCATGACCATGTAAGCCTAACCATGTGATTAGGATATCAAATTACCACTTTTTAGTCAAAAGGGTATTTAGGTAATTTTCTAGAAATTATTTAGAATTATTTGGATTTATGTATTTTTATTATTATTTAATTATTGATTAGTGCCATGATTAGTCCCTAACCTAGTCTATCCTAATCCATAGGTTAGCCACTAACCTAGAATGATAAGGGGATAGATATTTGCATTGGTTAAAGGAGGATAAATATCTTGATATCTACTTTATGGATATTTTCCACAAAATATCCAAAATATCAACCCTTTTGCCATGAAAGTCTTTCCCTTAGCTTGGAAGCAACCCAAGGACACCCCCTCCCCTTGTCATGGCAACCAAGAACAACCCCTAGCCCTACACCATTCTATATAACCCCATTGCTTTCATTCATGGCCATTTACATGAATTTAAACCTAGAAAAATCCTATTTCTACTAACCTTGATAACTTGATCAATTTTGATCTAAATCACCTCTAGTTTCTTGCATTGGACTCCCCTACACTAGAGGGTACTAGTTAGGGCCTGCTATCGAGGATTTCGTGAGCTTTGGGCATCACCAAGTTGAAGTGGACCCTCCCTCTCCTTGTTTTTCTATTGGATTTGCATCAATAGGTAAATGTCCATAAACCATGTTAATATTGTGTTTTCTCTTCATATTTGCATGAATCTAGGTACTAGGAAACTGTGGGTCAAGTTTGGTAGGATTTAGACTTGGTTTGGTGTCCGTATCGGACACGTATCCTAAGCCTTAAACCCTTGTTTGGTGAAATGCCACAATGGACTTGTTTTTGTGTTTTTGTAAAACAAATTACATAACCTAGTAGCCCTAGACTTGCTGATCACAAAACACCTAGACTGAGCACATTTTTGTGCTGTGTCCGTGTCCAAATTGGACACGAACCCACTGCACGAGACCCTCGTACATGCCCTGCTACCCGACACTTCATGCGCACTGCACAGGCCACTAGGACACGTGCAAATTGACACGGACACGGGGGCAATGTCTGCGAACATGCCTCCAAAATTTGGTGTCGCTTCGTGTCGTGTCGAATGAGAAATCTCACTCGCACTGGACACGGGCTGTCAACGCACACGCGCGCGAGGGCAACTTCGAACGTGTCGTGTCGCGCGGACACGACACTTGGGTGCCTCATAATGACACCATCGTGTAGCCCTTCATGTGGCGTACACGAGGACACGAGCACGTGGTGCATCGTGTCCTGTGTCGCGAGCACGAGGCGTGTGAACACGTGCATGACGCTATGCACTGTGTTCGTGTATCAGTGCTTACCCGAGTGAGTTTTTACATGTTTGGACACGCCGTGTCGTGTCGTGGTGGACTGCCACTGACACACACGACACGTATATGTATGGGGCATCAATTACCAACCTAGGGAATCGAGCCGTAGCTTGGTTTAGTATGGGTAACTTGAATTACCTAGTTTCGAGCAAAACAGTCCAGTTTCCTGTTTTGGGATATTTTCCAGTTTTTGTAAAATGAATTTCAAACCTAAAATTGATATAATTTATACTTTGTATTAGTGTATTTCAGTATGTATATATGTAGTATATATGTATGTGTGAGTGTGGGTGAGATTTGGGGTTAAACGGTAGTGTGTATGTGGAGTAGTGTACATGTATACATATGTATGTATATGTGGACTGTGTGTGTGTGTGTTGGGGTGCCAATTTGTGGTTCCAGGAACTGAAACCCAGCCCCCTCTCTCACTGTCCTGTGCTCTGTCCCCTCTTCCTGTCTCTCTCTCATTCTCACTCTCTCACTCTATATCCCTCTCTCTCTCTTCCCTCTATATATATATATATGTAATATATAAATAGGTTTTATATATATAAATACATATGTGTATATATATATATGATATATATATATATATATATATATATATATATATATATATATATATATATATATATATATATATTTGTATTAGTTCTCATGTAGTGATATTATATATATATATGTATGTGGGTTGTATTATATATAGTATTCCTATTTTGATATATGGGTAGTAGGTAGATAGTGTCTATTCATATATATAGTTATATATATATATATCTATATAACTTACTAGATATAGGTTATATGAAACCTACACCACTAGCCTATGGCTTGGGGCTAACCCTAATGACCTAAAACACTATAAGTGACCCTTGTTGACTAAGGGTTGACCAAAGTCAACCTTAGGTCAAAGTTGACCTAGTTAACCTAGAATTGACTAGGATTGACCTAAAATGACTAGTTTAACTAGTTGACTAGTAGACATAGTTTGACTAGATAATTGACCATTGTTGACCAAAGTCAACTATAGGTCAACCATGACCTAATTGACCTAGAAATGGCTTGGATAGACTTAAGAGGACTTAATGACTAAGGTTTGACTAAACCCTAACTAGATGATTAGGTTGACCATATGGATTATGAGGGTAATCCTATATAGATGAAGATATGTATGGGGTTAAGTGAGATACTTAGAGTTGAGTCATGACTTGAGTTGGAGAATAGGATTAGCTTGATTACAGGATTAAGGTTGGTATTGTACTATATATATTTCATGTGATATACTTTATTGTAGTATAGTATCTTAGGTATCCTAAGACATGTTAGCCTATGATGGTTTGAGTTAGCCTTATAGAGTTTGACTGGATGTTGACCATTAGTCAAGATTAACCTAATTACCTTATTGACTAGTCTATGATTAACCAAAACCTTAGTTAGACTAAGACTTGACCCTATATGGACCCAAGTAACTAGAGTTGACTAGTTTGGCTAGAATGTTTGACCAAGGGTTGACTTTAACCTAGATTAGACTTGTTTAACTTTGTTTGACCTTGTATGACTTAGTTTAACTTCTTGTAACCTAGTATGACTTAATTTGACTTAGTTTGACTGTAGTGTTGACCATGTTTGACTTTGACCTAGATTGGCTTAGAATTCATATAGATTGCATCGTAGATTTCATTTACTTTCATTTTGGACATGTCATAACTGTATTGCTCTATTTTAGGACATTGTGACCCTGGTACAGACATCTGATATTATACTACTTTTTCCAGAGTAACAGACGAGTACATTCTCTGATAATTCTTTCATTTATTTGTCGATTACTGTATTTCAGTCCTAGTTAGTTCTATGTGATTCTCTGCTGGGCGGGGAAATATTGAGTAAGACATGTAGACATACCCCAAATCCAGAATCTCCACTGGAATCTACCGGAAGCATAGCCATCTCTTGCCCGATCAGTGAGAGATGTGTCTGATACCTACAGCCGTTTGCATGTCGACCTCGGTATTTTAAAACACACTGTTAGATCATAGTTGGACTCACCCTGGTTTCATTGATCACTGTTGGACTCATCTTGTACTGGAAATTATCTGGTATTAGATTATATGGACTGGACTCATACTGGGATTACATTAGACTTATATCGTACTGTCTGGACTCGTATATATTATTCTAGTTCAGTTAGCTTTTATTACAGTCTTCATTGCCATGATTCTTCTCTTGTTTTAGTTACCTTTCTTTTCTTGTATCTTAATGTTTCTCTATGCCATCATTACCTGTATAAAACTGCCATGCTCATCAATAAAACTGTCTATAACTGCTTTATAGTTCTTTGTCATTTACTTGGGTTTTTCTAGATGAGTTGTACTCGTTCCCGTCCTGATTGGACCTGTTGAAAATATTACAGATGATAATCCTGAGGACACATGCCCTGCTTACCATGGACCTGGCGAGGGATTAGCTACCTTTGGTTTCGACTCTCAGGAGTGATTCAGGAGATTAGCTAGTAGACTACTTTAGCTTTCATGTTTTGACTTGTTGTATTAAAGTTAAGATATTGAGTTTGTATTAAGTTGGTTTGAGATATTGGTGTATTATTTTAGTAGTTAGTTGTTGTTGTCTTTAATTCCTTAGGTATAACTTCTGTGTCATCTTTTCGTGTTTAGACTGTATTGAGTAGATCATACCCTTTACTTGCCCTCCATTCGGAGCTGATATCTGGACAAGTACTTTTTATACTCACTGCATGAGATTAATTAGCAACCTAGGACAGCTTACTACCGCCGACACTGTGGCGTAGGCTGGACGTACCCACTTCTCGTGCCCCTATACCGGGTGCGGGTCGTGACATAATGTTAACCTTCAACCCCTTAATTCGAAATGTTAGTTAATTTCAGTATTAGACAATGCATGAGCTATATGCATATGGGATGTTGGCTTAATGGCAGATTTCAGATAACATGGTTCATTTTATGTGGTTAGTTACACCAGTTTATGGGATAGCTCACTTTAGTTTATATGCAAATGTGGAACTAAACTGAGAATAAACTTCTGTCACGACCTGTACCCGCTATAAGGGCACGTGTACGTAACAACGCCCAGCCCTCACCGTAAAAACGGCGTAGAACGCTGTAGGTTTTCTGCTCTAACAACAGTTTATATATAATATCAAAACCTGTCGAGAATATGGTCAACTCCGAACGGAGGACAAGCAATGATAATATATGAGTGCTCAATCACAGCTCTAAGATGATAAAGTAAAGACTAAAAGATAAAGACAACATGACAATAAAATATAACCTGTCAAGTCCAACACAAATAATATACAAGTCCAAGTCCAAGTCTCTAATACAAGCCAAAATGTAACAGTCTCAAAAGTAACTGGAGACAAGGTCCAGTACAAATAACTCTAACTAAGAAATAGGTAAAGTCTCGTCAGGCGGAGCTAAGCCCTGCTGGACCAAGGTCTCCAAGTCTAAGCCCACTACGTCATCCGGACCGTAGTAGGTACTGCAATCCTCCTCATCAGCATCTGTAATATTTTTTCAACATATCCAGTCAGGATGGAACGAGTACAATCAACTAACAACAGTTCACAAGATATGACAAAAGCTATAAGACTGTAAATAGAGAGTATATACAAGAAAATCATGGAATGTACATGTGAGTATCATGGCAAGGTAAGCTGTAAATCTAGAGCTAGAACAAGGCAAGTAAACTGATCATGGCATGTACAAGAATCAAGAATCATATATCTAGGTGTGTGAGTACTAGCTACAACATGTGGCCGGATTGGGTCTGCACAAGGTTATGATCTAGCCAATCATACGTGTGGTATAGGATTGGCATTCACAAGGTTCATAATATATACAAGGCGGGTATTGACCACACATCTACACTAGTACTCCCCGTCCCCGACTGGTAGAGTGGATCCAAGCAAGACACGTTACGACACGAGATTCTACGAGAAGGGAGCAAGTTTCCTCGAGAATCGGTGTCCATATACTGCACAAGAACTACAAGGGGGCTTGTACAAGATATACCAAGATAACGAGGAATAACATCTCATGTCGGGATCCATGAATACCAATCCGTGTGACCAATGTGTCGAGAACAAGCATATCTACACTAATTACATGAATTATAACAATCATCATAAATTGGAAAAGTGTCAGAGAATATACTCACCTGAAATGTGATGGATAGATCGACTGAGTCCAAGAACAGTGCCTCGAGGACCTATAGATGGAATACTGTATCAATATAATGTTTTGGAAATAAAATTAAATCATACTGAGTCAAACTAGGTCAAGACACGTCAAACTAAGTCAATCTAGGTCAAACAAGGTCAAACTAGATTGTACATGGTCGATCTAAGTCATTTTAGGCCTAACTAGGTCAAACTGGGTCAATGCAAGTCAAACGGAATTAATCTAGGTCGATTTAAGTCAACGGTTGGCTTAGAGTTGACTTTTGGTCAACTGGTCAACACTGGTCAACTCTAGGTCAACCCTAGGTCAATCCTAGGTCAATGGTGACTAACAGTTGACTTTTGGTCAACCGTTCAAGTCTAATGGAATTTGGGACTAAATTGGGTAAAGTGTTGACCCATAGTTGACTTTTGGTCTAAAAAGTCAACTGTCACGCCCCAGAACCAGAATACTGGGGAGCGGGGGCAGACATAGCCAGCTACGTATATGAAATGGGATCCATCTCGCTATACGGTCACGGCTGTCTAGATACATGAGGGTTTATCTACAAGCCAGCAGTCTCTTAAGGTCATGAACAAGCCTATTGTCTCAATCACAAGCAAGTAAGTAAAAGTTACAAGATGAATGATCATTAAATATAAAATAATAAGGCGTCCCAAATATTACATATTCAGCTGATCATGAAGCTAGTCGTTACAAAATGTTAGGACTAGCAAGAGTTTAGTCATACATGATCAACCCTAGGATCTGTCAATCATGTTACAGCCCGTAGGCAGACAGTAAGTAAGTGCAATCGAGCTAAAGAGGTGCTCGTTGGCTAAACGCCTCAAAAGAATGTTTTTACAATAGAGTGGGAGAGTCAAAAATAACCCACTCGTTGCCCTGGTTACGCCTGGTGTTCACCATCGGGCTGGAAAAGCGGTAGATCCTCTGGAGCTGCTCCGAAATCTGGCCATACAAAACCAGCTGGGTCAGATCCCAGAAAGAACAAATGCCACAAAGGAAGCTTCACATAGGAACTAAAACCAGCAATCAGCACAAGAGTATAAAAATAGAATAAGAACTGGAATTAAAGAAAACACATCAGGATGATATACGACGAGATAGCCATGGAACTATTCAGATAACCAGGTTACAACCCGTAAACCAAACAAGGACCAGGGTTGTAACCCTTCGTCTGAACGGAACTTGGTTTCCCACCATTTATCGGCAAGATAATATAAGAAAATCAGGACATGTAACAGGATCAAGACAAGACTCGACTGGTTAAACCCCATCCAATTATTTCACGGCCAAGCAAGAATTACGGCTTGATACTTTAACTAACTAGGGTTATCACAGGCCTAATTACTAGCAAGATGCAGTGAGATTACTCCACAGCCACAAGCCCTACAGACCATCCAGGTTACCTGGGTTAAAAGATTTAGGGTTGAATTCAGGTGGGTACATCGTCCAGGAAACGAATGTACCCTTAGGTAGCTTGAAGGGTGCAACACATGACAGTGTGCTGGAAATGTGCCCTACTCGACGGCAGGCTACAGATCCCAAGGTGTGCCCAGGTAACGGGATTGCATGTAGCTGGGAGATCTCTTCATGACTAATGTATTAATCTAGTTATTAGCCTTAGTCCGTTTCAGTAGGTACTCCTGACCTTGGTACTCAGGAGTCCCCTCCTAGACATCATGTAAGACAGGACTGGATTAGTTGTACAAGCACAATCACCCACGGTGTCCGAATTAATTATACAGGTCATGTCATGTCAGGTAGGCGTCGCAACAGCTATTCGAGAAAATCATGTCAGGTATACTTGTCAGGAGTGCGCCACGATGGGCCACTATCATGTCATGTCAGGTTATTATGTCAGGAGTGCACCACTACGGGTCAATATCACGTCATGCTCAATTATCAATTCCAAACATATCAATGAATTCATGATTTTCAAGTTCAGGACAAAAGGCGTAAGGATATAAAATGGACGTTAAATATCTAATAAAATATCAATATACAGGGCTATAGAAGAGTCATGCGGCTAAGGCACATGCGGCCAGGATGGATCTCATGCGGCTGGGGAAGGAGTCGGGTTCATGCGGCTGGGGAGAGATTCATGCGGGTCGGGGGAACTAAGGACCCATGCGGCTTGCAGGAGAGGGATTCTCATGCGGCTGGAATAAATCGAACTCATACGGCCAAGAGAAGGGCAAGACACATGCAGCTCAATTGGGTGAGCGCATGCGGCCAGGGTCACTGGAACCCATACGGCCAAGACAAGAGGGGCGTATGCGGCTCAGGGGGACTAGGGCGCATGCGGCTAGGAAATAAAGGATGCATATGCAGGTAAAATTTAGCAGGGTCATGCGGCCCGGACTAAGAAGTCCATGCGGCTGGGTCTGGGGGTTCTCATGCGGCTCGAAGATCAGGGCCTATGCGGCTCGGGGATCCAAACAGTCATGCGACTGAGAGGGCTCGAGTCCTCATGCGGCTGGCGAGTAACTGGTCTATGCGGCTCGCGGGAAAAGTTCATGCGGCTGAGAGAGCACTTGCCGTACGAAGTGTTCATGCGGTCAAGTCAAGCCCATGCGGCCAGGACTGTCGTATGAAGGCTCATGCGGCTCGGAATCACTTGCCGCATAAAATGCGGTCAAGTCTAGCACTGTTCTTCTTCTCCAAGCTTCCGAGAAGAAGAACACCAAGAATCCATGCTTCCAAGCTCTATGAAACCTTCATCCGAAGTCCAAATCCGAACTTCCATAGGTCAAAATAGGGTAGAACGAGATTCTCTATAACATAGAACCCTCAAAACTCAGAAATAACAGGATTAAGTAGATCAAAACCCAAGAAATCCGAAAATAAAGTAAACTTAGATCTAGAAGAATCTAGCCATGGAAAGTGAAAATGCCAAGTTCTAAAGTAAGTTAAAATACTGTAGGGAAGAGAATGAAGCAATAAAATAGGAGTTCCTCCATGAAGCAAGTTGCACTTGCCTAGACCTCTCTCTCCCTCTCTCTGGTAGGTAAGGAAGTAATGGTGGAGAAGATGATAAATGAAGAGAGAGAAAGGAGAAGGGTTAATAAATGGTAGTGGTGGTGGTAGGTAGGGGGTTCACCCCTTGGTTCATGATGAACCAAGAGCAATCCCAACCCGAACCAAGCCAACCCGAACCAAGAATAAACCAAGCCCAGGGAGGAAATTAAGCAAGGAAATCATGCAATACAAGAATAAATACGTACACGTATTCCAGAAATATGTAATACGAACCACAAGCATTACAACTCTACCCACCTTAAAAGAATTCCGTCCTCGGAATTTAATTAAGAGGCTAGAGAGACAAGAATAAGCTACACTAATCACAGGCAAGCTATACTAGACAATCAATCAAGCAATCAATCATGCAAGCGAGGAATCGAAGGCAAGAGGCATACGAAGGACATTATACCTTACGAGTCAAATAAGTCGGGATATCGCGATCGGATATCGTCCTCACGCTCCCACGTTGACTCCCCCAAAGAGTGATGACCCCAAGCAACTCGGACTAACTTGATAGTCTTGTTCTTGAGGATCTTCTCTCTCCGGTCCAATATAGACACGGGCCTCTCCTCATACGAAAGGTTGGTACCAACAACCAATTCCGAATAATCCAGGATGTGGCTCGGGTCCGGGATATACCGTCGTAATTGGGATACATGGAATACGTCATGCACCTCGCTTAGCGACAGCAGAAGAGCGAGACGATAGGATACATCTCCTACTCGGTCCAGAATGTCAAATGGCCCTATATACCTAGGACTAAGCTTTCCCCGTACGCCGAAACGAATGACGCCACGGTTAGGCAAAATCCTCAGGAATACATGGTCACCGACAGAAAACTCGAGAGGGCGCCGATGAGAATCGGTCCAATGGTGCTGGCGATCTTGGGCAACTCGAAGATGATCTCTGACTCGCCTGACCACTTCAACTGTCTGGGCAATCATTTCTGTACCGAGCATCTGCCTCTCTCCGACATCGTCCCATGCTAGCGGGGATCGGCACTTCCTGCCATACAGTGCCTCGAACGGTGCCATCTGGATGCTGGCCTGGAAACTGTTGTTGTACGAGAATTCTACCAGGTGCAAGTGATCTTCCCATGAACCACCGAAGTCAAGTATACAGGACCGCAACATGTCTTCAAGAGTCTGGATCGTGCGTTCCGACTGGCCATCTGTCTGCGGGTGATATGCTGAACTGAACTGGAGATCAGTTTCCAAACTCTCTTGCAGGCTACGCCAAAAACGTGAATCTTGAATCTCGGTCCGAGGTGATACTGACTGGCACACCGTACAATCTGATAATCTGCCTGAGGTATATCTCCGCTAGCTGAGCCGTCGACTGACCAACTCTGAATGGAAAAAAGTGAGCCACTTTCGTGAGCCGATCAACTATAACCCAGATAGCATCTCTACCAGCTGGGGATCTAGGTAGTCCAGTCATAAAATCCATGGTCACATGCTCCCACTTCCATTCTAGAATCGGTAAAGGCTGAAGAAGTCCAGTCGGTCTCTGATGTTCGGCTTTAACTTGTTGGCAAACCAAACACCGAGAGACAAACCGAGCTATCTCCCGCTTCATGCCATTCCACCAAAAGTGCTGACGGATATCACGGTACATCTTCGTACTGCCAGAATAGATGGAATACTGAGAACTGTGAGCTTCTGACATGATCTCATGTCTGATATCTCCACAGGGTACACAAAGACGCTTACCATGTCGAAGTGTACCATCTTCGTGGATGCATAACTCTGGTCTACGTCATGTCTCACACTCTGCTCTGAGTCGCTGAAGCTTGGAATCTGTTGACTGCGCCATTCGGATCCTCTCGACTATAGTGGACTGAACTTCCATACTGGCTATCAATGCCACACTGGAAGGGAGAACCACTTCTATACCCATCTTCTGAAGATCGGCTAACAGCTCTGGTTGCGCTGTTAGAAAATAAACTCCAGCTCTCCTGTTCAATGCATCTGCAACAACGTTGGCCTTCCCGGGATGATACTACAAGTTGACATCATAATCCACAAGAAGCTCCAGCCACCTCCTCTGACGCATGTTAAGATCCTTCTGGGTGAAAACATACTTTAGGCTCTTATGGTCGGTGAAAATCTCCACCCTGTCTCCGTACAAGTAGTACCTCCACAACTTAAGTGTAAACACTACTGCTGCCAGCTCCAAGTCATGGGTTGGGTAATTCCTCTCATGATCACGAAGTTGCCGTGACGCATAAACTATTACCTTCCCATGCTGTATCAGAACACATCCTAGGCCTCTGCCTGAAGCATCATAATATACCGAGAATCCTCCTGTTCTATCTGAAAGCGTGAGAATGGGTGCCGTTATTAGGCCTCGCTTTAACTGCTCAAAAGAACTCTGACACTCTGCTGTCCAAGCAAACTGCGCATCCTTGTGGGTCAACTGGGTCAATGGCGCTGAAATCCGAGCAAAATCTAAAACAAACTGCCGGTAGTAGCCGGCCAATCCAAGAAAACTGCGAACTTCCGCCACTGAACTAGGTACTGGCCATGACTCAATGACCACGATCTTCTGGGGATCCACTTCTACTCCTCCTCTGGTAATGATATGACCCAAGTACGAAATACGATTGAGCCAGAACTCGCATTTACTGAACTTGGCGTACAACTGGTGCTCCCTGAGAATCTGAAGAATAACTCTGAGATGCTGCTCATGCTCCGCCCCACTCTTGCTGTAGACCAGGATGTCATCCAAGAACACAATCACAAACTGATCCAAGTAAGGCATGAAGATGCGATTCATGAGATCCATGAATACCGCCGGCGCATTGGTCGCTCCAAAAGGCATAACAAGAAACTCCCAATGCCCATACCTCCATCTAAAAGCTATCTTTGGGATATCCTGCTCTCTGACTCTGATCTGATGATAACCTGAGCGTAAATCAATCTTCGAGAATACTGAAGCCCTCTTGAGTTGATCAAACAAGTCATCTATCCTCGGAAGAGGGTATCTGTTCTTGATTGTCACTGAGTTCAAGGTACGATAATCAACACATAACCTGGACGTACCATCCTTCTTTTTTACAAGAAGCATCGGGGCTCCCCAAGGCGATCCACTTGCACGAATGAATCCCTTGGCTCGAAGTTCTTCAATCATCTTGTATAATATCTCTAATTCTGAAGGCGCCATCCTGTAGACTCTCTCTGACACTGGGGCTGTCCCGGGAATCAAGTCTATAGTGAACTCGATCTCCCGCTCCGGAGGCATACCTGGAAGCTCTTCTGGGAAAACATCTGGAAACTCTTCGACTATCCGGGGCAACTGCACTGCTGCTACTGCCATCCGCAACACTGGAGGAGAAGGCTCAACTGCGCCCCTGGAAAAGGAAAACTCTGGCTCGCCTGGAATGCTAAAAACAACCCTACCAACATGGCAGTCTATTCTAGCATACTGGTTCCTCAACCAATCCATCCCTAAGACCACATCATAGTCGGCCATCGGAAACTCTATCAATCTAGCGGGGAATTCCTTACCGCTAACTACGATCCGACACGAGGAAAACACCCTATCGACTCCCACAAGTCCGTTACCAATAAGTATATTGAGCCTTACTGATAATGACTCGAGCTCCAATCCTACCCGTGTCGCGAATCGTGCAGACATAAAAGAATACGATGCACCAGAATCAAATAAAGCTGAAGCTGGAAAGGAGTTGACGAGAATAGTACCTGCCACTACCTCTCCTGGTGCCAATCCTTCCTCTGCGGTCATCACCATAGCCTGACCATGCCCTCGGGGTGCTGGTCCCCTCTGCTGAAATCCTCGCTGCCTATTCTGACTCTGGGCTTGGACTTGTGCATACTGCTGGGGGTTCTGCTGCTGGAATATCTGGGACTGAGGCGGCAAGGGCCTCGGCAATGGATACTGCTGCGGCTGCTGGACCGGAGCTGGTCCTCTCACCGAAGAGCTAGAAAGGTTGGACGATGATGAACCACCCCTATTCGGGCAGGATCCAACCCTATGGTCTGCTGCTCCACAAGCCAGACATAATCCCTGTGCCCTGCGACACTCTGCCACTACATGGCCTGGCTTCCCACAATGAGAACATCCCACTGCGGAAGACTACTTCTGCTTCTGC
The DNA here is from genome assembly GCA_029216955.1 of Iris pallida. NCBI lineage: Eukaryota > Viridiplantae > Streptophyta > Magnoliopsida > Asparagales > Iridaceae > Iris > Iris pallida. The sequence continues at coordinate 3,350,532 of JANAVB010044818.1, read as the reverse complement.
TGCTGCTGCTGAGGGTTCGTCGGAGTGGAATGCTGAACCGACGTTACTGAGGCCGCTCGCCTCGGAGCTCCAATAGTCAAAGCCCTGACTGCCGGGGCTGGGACTGAAGACTGATTCATCTGGCCGTGGGATCTCTTCCGACCTTCGACCCTATCCACAATCCTCTGGGAGGTATACTCATGCCTCCTAGCTGCTCTCAAGACGGCATCAAAAGTCTGATGCTCAAACTGCTCGACTACCAACAAGATCTCCAGGTGAAGCCCCTGCTGAAAACGCTGGGCTCTATCATACTCGGTTGCCACCAAGGTGGGAGCAAACCGACTAAGTCTCGAAAACTCGGCCGCATATCCGTCGACCATTCTGCCTCCTTGCTTCAGATTGGTAAACCTCGTCTGCAGATCATACCGAGCCACGGCATCGAAATACTTGGTCTGGAATCTCTCTCTGAACACCGCCCAAGCAATGGGTACTGGTAATCCAACGGCCTGAGCTGTCCACCAGCTGCGGGAAAGATCTAGCAACTGCAGGCGTACCACGGCTACCTTCTCGTTCTCTGGGGTCCTGACTGCTTCTAGAATCACCTCTGTGTCCTGAAGCCATGCATCTGCTGCGATAACATCTTCACTACCGTCGAAGAATGGAGGGTTCAAGCGCTTGAAGCTGTTGGCCGCGCTGTTACCCTGATGACCATCCCTGGTCAAAGCATCCGTCACGGCCTGGTGCAAGGCATTTCCTCGACAATCTTGGGAAGCTATCAAGGTCCTGACGAGTCCTACTAATGTGCCATCATCAGGTTCGGCAGGCTGAACTGGCTGGACTGGTGGCTCTCCATCAGAAGGCACGACTCTGGAGGCTACTCCCGAATGCTGGACTTGATCCCCGGGTTGCTGCTGATCCGCGGGAGGTGCTCCACCTTGCTGACCGGCAGGTCCAGGAACAATGCCGCTGAAGAAGACGACATGGGAACATTAAGGAAGGACCAGGATAGATCAACGATACAAGCATGTGATCAGGACATGAATCTAAGGATTCAGAGGATACGAGCAGAGATCAAGGGCGAATACTGATTGAGACATCTATTCGGTAAACCCTCACATATCTTGATTTACAAGACCTGCATGGGCCACCACTTAAACCATGTCACGCCCCAGAACCAGAATACTGGAGAGCGGGGGCAGACATAACCAGCTACGTATATGAAATGGGATCCATCTCGCTATACGGTCACGGCTGTCTAGATACATGAGGGTTTATCTACAAGCCAGCAGTCTCTTAAGGTCATGAACAAGCCTATTGTCTCAATCACAAGCAAGTAAGTAAAAGTTACAAGATGAATGATCATTAAATATACAATAATAAGGCGTCCCAAATATTACATATTCAGCTGATCATGAAGCTAGTCGTTACAAAATGTTAGGACTAGCAAGAGTTTAGTCATACATGATCAACCCTAGGATCTGTCAATCATGTTACAGCCCGTAGGCAGACAGTAAGTAAGTGCAATCGAGCTAAAGAGGTGCTCGTCGGCTAAACGCCTCAAAAGAATATTTTTACAATAGAGTGGGAGAGTCAAAAATAACCCACTCGTTGCCCTGGTTACGCCTGGTGTTCACCATCGGACTGGAAAAGCGGTAGATCCTCTGGAGCTGCTCCGAAATCTGGCCATACAAAACCAGCTGGGTCAGATCCCAGAAAGAACAAATGCCACAAAGGAAACTTCACTTAGGAACTAAAACCAGCAATCAGCACAAGAGTATAAAAATAAAATAAGAACTGGAATTAAAGAAAACACATCAAGATGACATACGACGAGATAGCCATGGAACTATTCAGATAACCAGGTTACAACCCGTAAACCAAACAAGGACCAGGGTTGTAAACCTTCGTCTGAACGGAACTTGGTTTCCCACCATTTATCGGCAAGATAATATAAGAAAATCAGGACATGTAACAGGATCAAGACAAGACTCGACTGGTTAAACCCCATCCAATCATTTCACGGCCAAGCAAGAATTACGGCTTGATACTTTAACTAACTAGGGTTATCACAGGCCTAATTACTAGCAAGATGCAGTGAGATTACTCCACAGCCACAAGCCCTACAGACCATCCAGGTTACCCGGGTTAAAAGATTTAGGGTTGAATTCAGGTGGGTACATCGTCCAGGAAACGAATGTACCCTTAGGTAGCTTGAAGGGTGCAACACATGACAGTGTGCTGGAAATGTGCCCTACTCGACGGCAGGCTACAGATCCCAAGGCGTGCCCTGGTAACGGGATTGCCTGTAGCTGGAAGATCTCTTCATGACTAATGTATTAATCTAGTTATTAGCCTTAGTCTGTTTTAGTAGGTACTCCTGACCTTGGTACTCAGGAGTCCCCTCCTAGACATGATGTAAGACAGGACTGGATTAGTTGTACAAGCACAATCACCCACGGTGTCCGAATTAATTATACAGGTCATGTCATGTCAGGTAGCCGTCGCAACAGCTATTCGAGAAAATCATGTCAGGTATACTTGTCAGGAGTGCGCCACGACGGGCCACTATCATGTCATGTCAGGTTATTATGTCAGGAGTGCACCACTACGGGTCAATATCACGTCATGCTCAATTATCAATTCCAAACATATCAATGAATTCATGATTTTCAAGTTCAGGACAAAAGGCGTAAGGATATAAAATGGACGTTAAATATCTAATAAAATATCAATATACAGGGCTATAGAAGAGTCATGCGGCTAAGGCACATGCGGCCAGGATGGATCTCATGCGGCTGGGGAAGGAGTCGGGTTCATGCGGCTGGGGAGAGATTCATGCGGGTCGGGGGAACTAAGGACCCATGCGGCTCGCAGGAGAGGGATTCTCATGCGGCTGGAATAAATCGAACTCATGCGGCCAAGAGAAGGGCAAGACACATGCGGCTCAATTGGGTGAGCGCATGCGGCCAGGGTCACTGGAACCCATACGGCCAAGACAAGAGGGGCGTATGCGGCTCAGGGGGCTAGGGCGCATGCGGCAAGAAAATAAAGGATGCATATGCGGCTGGGATTTATCAGGGTCATGCGGCCCGGACTAAGAAGTCCATGCGGCTGGGTCTGGGGGTTCTCATGCGGCTCGAAGATCAGGGCCTATGCGGCTCGGGGATCCAAACAGTCATGCGGCTGAGAGGGCTCGAGTCCTCATGCGGCTGGCGAGTAACTGGTCTATGCGGCTCGCGGGAAAAGTTCATGCGGCTGAGAGAGCACTTGCCGCACGAAGTGTTCATGCGGTCAAGTCAAGCCCATGCGGCCAGGACTGTCGTATGAAGGCTCATGCGGCTCGGAATCACTTGCCGCATAAAATGCGGTCAAGTCTAGCACTGTTCTTCTTCTCCAAGCTTCCGAGAAGAAGAACACCAAGAATCCATGCTTCCAAGCTCTATGAAACCTTCATCCGAAGTCCAAATCCGAACTTCCATAGGTCAAAATAGGGTAGAACGAGATTCTCTACAACATAGAACCCTCAAAACTCAGAAATAACAGGATTAAGTAGATCAAAACCCAAGAAATCCGAAAATAAAGTAAACTTAGATCTAGAAGAATCTAGCCATGGAAAGTGAAAATGCCAAGTTCTAAAGTAAGTTAAAATGCTGTAAGGAAGAGAATGAAGCAATAAAATAGGAGTTCCTCCATGAAACAAGTTGCACTTGCCTAGACCTCTCTCTCCCTCTCTCTGGTAGGTAAGGAAGTAATGGTGGAGAAGATGATAAATGAAGAGAGAGAAACGAGAAGGGTTAATAAATGGTAGTGGTGGTGGTAGGTAGGGGGTTCACCCCTTGGTTCATGATGAACCAAGAGCAATCCCAAACCGAACCAAGCCAACTCGAACCAAGAATAAACCAAGCCCAGGGAGGAAATTAAGCAAGGAAATCATGCAATACAAGAATAAATACGTACACGTATTCCAGAAATATGTAATACGAACCACAAGCATTACAACTCTACCCACCTTAAAAGAATTCCGTCCTCAGAATTTAATTAAGAGGCTAGAGAGACAAGAATAAGCTACACTAATCACAGGCAAGCTATACTAGACAATCAACCAAGCAATCAATCATGCAAGCGAGGAATCGAAGGCATGGGGCATAAGAAGGACATTATACCTCACGAGTCAAACAAGTCGGGATATCGCGATCGGATATCGTCCTCACACTTCCACGTTGACTCCCCCAAAGAGTGATGACCCCAAGCAACTCGGACTAACTTGATAGTCTTGTTCTTGAGGATCTTCTCTCTCCGGTCCAATATAGACACGGGCCTCTCCTCATACGAAAGGTTGGTACCAACAACCAATTCTGAATGATCCAGGATGTGGCTCGGGTCCGGGATATTCCTCCAAGTTTCAATGCGTTCCGATGCTCGGGGCTCAATTTCACCCTCTAACTCAATCTCCTCTAAATTCTATTTCCTATACTTCTACTTCTCATTCTCTTTCTAATTCCTATTCTCCTAATTCTTCTTCTTCTAACTCTTCCTCTCATTCTTTTCCTTATTCTTCTCATTCTAATTCTTCTTCTTAATCTTCTTTTCATTCTTCTTATTCTTCCTTCTAATTCTTCTTCTCATTCTTTTTCCAATTCTTCTTATCTTCTTCTCATTCTTATTCTAATTCTCTTTCTCTCTTAATTCTTATTTAAACCATCTAGTTATCTATCCATATACATATATATATACATATATATATGCATATCTATATACATATCTATATATACATATATATGTATATAGGGGGGTACATAGGGGGGTTAAGGGGCTATGGCAGCTGCTGCTGCCAGTCTATTGCTGCTGCTACTGCGCATTTGTTGCTGCTGCTGCCACTGCAAATGCTGATGCTGCTGTTGGCAACAGCCAACTGCTGCTTCTGCTGTATCTTATTCTCTTCATCTCCTTCTAATTCTTCTACTTCTCTCCTCTCTCTCTCTCTCTCTCTCTCTCTCTCTCTCTCTCTCTCTCTCTCTCTCTCTCTCTCTCTATATATATATATATATATATATATCTATATATATATATATATCTATATATATATATATATATATATATATATATATATATATATATATATATATATATATATACATACACATACATATATATACTCTAATTACCTATCTATCTATCTATATATCTATATACACACACACATCCATATATATATAAATACACACACACACACTCACACAAACACACACACACTCACACAAACACACAGTCACTCTCATACTCTCACACAAACACACACTCACTCTCACCATTCTCATGACACCCATACCACCACCACCACTCTCTTCACACACACAATACATATAAATATATACACATATATACATATCTATATACCACTCTAATTAAGAAAACCCCAATTAATCTCTAACCTAGATTTTTAAGAAAACCTATAAAATCTATGGTCAAAAGGTGGAGAATGAGCTCCTCTTCATTTATTGTGAAGGAGATAAATGCAAAAGAGAATTTAATGGGAATTTATGAACATACCTAGAATGAGATCTCTTGAAGAAGAAGAAACTTGGAAAAAGAAAGAAATGAAGAGGGAGAGAGGTTTACTTAGGAGTGAAGAAAGAGAGAGGGGGGTTGCTCCATACATGGCTGGCCAAAGGAGGCTTGGTGGGTTTGGGTGGGGATCCACTAAGCCCCCAACCCATTAGACTTAGTTTGGGTTCGGTTCGGGTTTGGTTTGGTTCGGTTTGTTTTGGTTCAACTCCAAATTAACTAATTAAGCCTCTAATTGACTAGTTAAGCCATGGGAGTGTGGTTTATTGGTTTCTAGCCTAATTAGGATAGCATGTGGGCCAAGCCCAGCTAGTATGTGGGTCCTACTAGTGTCCAGGCTACCCGGGTCTCCAACTTAAGTCCAAATTGGATAAAATTCAAACTAAACCAAACAAATCCCTAAAAGTCATATAAAATCAAATAAAATTCCCAAAATTATAAAACTTGGAAAATGACAAAAATACCCCTAATTCAAAAACTGGAGGTGACAAATCTACCCTCCTTAAAAAATTTCGTCCTCGAAATTGAATGAGAACTAACATAGCAATCATGAACTGAACAAGGAAGAAAAATAAAGAATTTTACCTCAAGGCTCGAAGAGATATGGGAATCGCTCCCGCATGTTGTTTTTCATAAATAAATTCACTTTATTTATTTTGTATCTGAGAAAATTACAACTGTAGAAATCTAATCTAGAAGACGATTACTTTATCCCTTGGACGATGCGATGAAGAAAACTCGAACTTCGAAGAACTTGGACAGCAACTGGGCAATCTCTCTGTTCTCTCTGAAAAATGACCTGTCCTCATGAAGGTGAAGAAACTCTCTTTTATAGAGTTCTGGATAACTGTCCTGAACCATACGCTCAGGTAGTTACTTGACGTGTGCAAAACTGCAGGGACGCGTGGCAAATTCTGACGAAGACACGTTGGCATGCGGTTGAGAGTAGTGGAGCACACTCAGGAGAGATTGATGGCATGAAGGCCACATTGCATAACTTCTGAATAAATGGGTAACTGAGTACAGGACACGTGAGAACGTGTGTTGACTGTATGTTGAAAATCATCCTGGATACAACTGCTGTAGAGTCATACGCTAGCTTTTGAAGAGGAGTCATACGCTGATTTGGACAGCGTAGTGCCATAGGAAATCCATACGCTCACTTTATGGGCAAGGAGTCGTATAGAGATCATACGCTCGCTTGGTTAGCAAGGAATCATGTGAGGTCCATACGCTCACTTAGCTGGGTGAAGAAGGAGTCATGTGAGGTCGATACGCTCACTGGAGAAGTGGCCACGTGGCTATCATTAATCTTCTTTGGTACACCATATCTTCCCATAACTGACAAAATCTTTTCGAGCGCCGTGACTGCGGATTTGACGGCTGACAGACTGTCAAAACTGACAGTAATGATGGCTTTTGTATTTATGAAGGCTGCTGAGTTGTCCTCGTAAAAGACAAAACCGACTCTTCGAAAACCTATACGACGGTTACTTTTCTCGTGACAGCTGTCTTTGCACGAAAGATGAAGTGTCAGATTTATTCCTCATTTAAACATATGCTGTGCTGTCACTTCAGTAAATAATAAAATATTTACTGAGCGTATGGCTTTTGAATGAGCGTACAACTCTGAACTGAACGTATGGCTCTTAACTGAGCGTATAGCCTTGAGTGTATGACTTCTGTTTGAGCGTATGGCTTCAACTGACATCTGTCTTTAAGCGTATGGATGAAAATGACAGCGTGTCATAATTTTCCACATCCTACAAGACCCCCTTCAAAGTTTTCGAACTTTATGAGTCTCAAAAGTTCGAAATTACTTTGAACAGAAAGTGGGAATGAGTCCTGACACGCTGGCATTAAGTTCATTAAATGTCATGATGACCCTTCATTTTTCGAGATTGATTGAATCTGATGGAAGAATATGAACAGCCAGCAAGCTTTATTATATAAACCGAGATAATTCAATTTTTGACTTTCATCTTTTGAAACCATGACTCCAAAGGAAGCCGCTGAAGAAGAAGCACGTAAGTTAGGATTCTGTTCCCATGGTGACCCCACTTTTGGGGGCCAAGAACCCGAACCTGTCGTCATCGAGCTCAAGGACGACCCTACGCATTTAGCCAAGAATTTCTTGGGCTACTTTGGTCTGGACGGCTCTTCTTCTTCTGATGGGCAGAGCCTCGCAGAGAAGCGTAAAATGTTCGTTGCTCTGTTACACCGCATGGGGGTCCAAAGCGTAGAAGAGTTAGGCGTCAAGCTTAGTCGCTCTGGAAAATAGAGCGTGACTTTATTGCACTCCTTTCCTTTTCCTCCCTTTTTTTTGTAAGGCCATCAGTGCCTTAATGAAAAATGAATATTCAAGAATCCTCTGTTTAGTCCAAATCTGTGTTGAAAACCAACGTGCACCGATGAATAACTGTAGAATACGCCGTCTTCCAAGTTGTAAGTTACGCTAGATAGCGTATGCCAATAAAATAGCGTATATTACGCTATTTTCTAATGTTTTATGAATTCCGCTGAATAGCGTATGTCAGCGTATGTTACGCTATAAATTACGCTGTCCTTTAACGTTGTGAATTACGCTAAATAACGTACGCCAATGAATAGCGTGCACCAATAAATAGCCCGTAAGTTACGCTATCTTCCAACGTTGTGGAAAGCACTCTTTGAATATTTCCAAGGCTGTGCTGGTTTCCAAAGTACACGTGTCATTCATTCCACATTTACGAGCGCTATTCATGCGGATCCTTTCCAAGAATAGGTTCATGCTCCATACTTTAAATAGATAGAATAGTTTCACAGAACTCATTTCCATCTTCCTTTTCTCTTTCTTTTCTCTGAGAACCAACGTGAGATTTCAATCTCAAATCAGAAAGCAAATGCTCCTGAACATTCGAATTCTGAGCAATATGTCAGACATCAGTTTGCCAATTCTCAATGTCAATCCTGAAGGTAAAAATAGGCTTTCTGTTTCTGAGCGTATATGGCATTTTTGTTGATTTAATTCTTTTCCTCTTGCTGTTTTCCGCAGAAACTTGGCTAAGTCTTTTCTTCAGCTTCAGAACTGGCATTGGCGATGTGGATGCTATGGAGAATGTCCTTCTGACATCTATATCAGAGAGCTCATACGCTTTTGACGCGTAAATCAAACAACTCAGAACTCTCCATGAGATATAATGGCCTTCCTCTGTTGGTAGGAAGAGCCTTTATACATGGAGAGTTGGACGGTGGAGTCAACTCTTACCCGAGAGATTGGGTAGTAGAGTTCCTTTCACGGCAGAACTAGGAATTGTATCCCAAGGTTTGGATACATTCCTATCTGCTTGAGGTGCCGCCGTTCCTCCATGCGCTGTATTGGCAGCAACACGCCATCGTGTTGCCATACTCTGTGGTTCTCCTCTCGTCTGAGAGATAAGACCAGAGTTTGATTCCTATTGATCTGGTCGTGACTGAGGCCCAGACAGTCAGGAATTGCCACAAACAACGAGATTGCCGGAGAAGATCCAAGAAGAAATAGATCTCAGTTGTACATAGAATGAAAATCCAAGATTTGTAATAGATTTCCATTATGATTTGTAGGAAAGTCTAAGAAATGTAATAGACTTTTTATGAAATATGATAATGGAAATGATAAATCTTCTTTATCTGAAGTGATTTTGTATCTCTCTGGATGTAAAAAGAACATGATAAATAGAAATCTTGATTTCTGTTTTTAGAGTTTACAATACCATCAGAGGTAATATGGACGTGATAGGATGTAAAGACTCAAAAAAGAAAGTCAGATTTGTATTTATACAGAGGTCAAAGGTTATGAAAATGTGAAAGATAACGAATTCCAATCGATAGAAGATTATGAACAGACGAACCATCGGATGAATATAATAAATGCATGGATGAACCGTCAAGTATTAATGAATGAATATCGGGAAAAGACACGTTCCTTTAATTCTGGCAAATATATGCCTATAAATAGAGCATCTCTTTGAGTAGAAGGATCACACATTATTCTCTTTTATTCAAAATGTCTTCCGAAGAGAACACGAAGAAAGCCGAAGTCGTCTCCAAAGTTGATGAAAATGCTAAAGAGCACTCGACTCCACAAAAGAAGGAGACGGGCGAAAGCTCGTCTGCTCCCAAGCTGCCGAAAGATATCTTGGATTTCCTGGTCGAACAAGGAGAAACCGAAGAAGAAGAAGCAATGAGGCTGGCTGCCTGTCAGTTCTTGGTGCGGTCAGGAAAGGATGTATTTAATTCTTTTGCTAATTATGTATGCGGTCCTCGTCCCAAGTACGAAAGGGATACCAGTGATCTTCCATGATGATGTATTTCTTGAAGAATTTGTCTCAAATAAACTCTGTTTAAGGAAACTTTATTTATGATGTATCCTTCCTGCTTTATATTATTTTGCCTTTATTCACGGATCTTTAGACTCAGAAATCAAAAGGATGAGATATCATTTTCATAGAATATGGTACATACTGAGATAGAAAATTCAGAGGTGATATGGACATGATTTTCTATACAAGATCTTTATTAAATCCACTGGGAATCTAATAAGACAATATCAAATTCTCTGAGAAAATAATACATGGTAGAATATCAGTTTCCGCTGGGGATAACGACATCGAAATAGCTTTTGTAGAGAAGAATAAATTTTTGATTTTACACTTGCTGGGGAGTAATGAAAATATTATATATATTGATGAAATTTATACATAATATTTCTTTAAGAATTTGCCATTGATAGGCATCATCGTGACTTTCCCGTCCATAGAGGCAAGCTGATATGCTCCATTAGAGAAGACTTTGTTTACTACGAATGGGCCTTCCCATTTCACGTCAAATTTACCTTTGCTCATATGTGTCATGGTCATCGGACGTCTGACAGTAAGGACCAATTCTCCCTTCTGATATGTTCTGACTTTGACTTTCCGATTAAAAGCTTTTGAGATTCGGGCTTGATATAGCTCGATATTTTGTTGCGCATACAATCGCTTTTCATCTAGAGCTTCCAGCTCTTGAAGTCGAAGTCGATCATTATTCTCTGTTGTAAATTCATTGGAGATTGCAACTCTCAAAGAAGGAATTTGTATCTCGAGGGGAAGAACAGCTTCACACCCATATACCAAAGAGAAAGGTGTACATCCGGTCGCATTGCGAACTGTGGTACGATAAGCCCATAAACATTCACCAAGCTTCTCACTCCAGTTACGTTTATTGGAAGAAACGAACTTTTTCAAGAGTTTGATTATTGTTTTGTTGAAAGCTTCTGCTAGTCCATTGGCTGCTGGATTATATGCTGTAGAAGCCAGATTATTAATCCGATGATCATCACAGAATCGAGTAAATTTCTGGCTGACGAACTGTGGTCCATTATCATGGATAATACGCCGAGGAACACCAAATCGATAGATGACATGATGTTTGACAAAGTTGATAACATTAGAAGTCTTGACTTCAGATAACGGGATTGCTTCAGCCCATTTCAAAAAGTAATCAGTTATTGCTAGAATAAACCAATGTCCTTTTGATGATGGTGGATTGACAGGACCGATGACATCCATGCCCCAAGCTTCAAAGGGCCATGATGCCGCTGTTGGGTGTAAAAACTCTGATGGTTGATGGATAAAGTCTGCATGAATTTGACAGGCTTTACATTTCCGAGCATATTGAATGGTATCAGCTACCATCGTGGGCCAATAATAACCCATACGTCGGATACGATCTTGAAGTTTTGGACCTGGCTGGTGAGCTCCGCAGACGCCATCATGTGCTTCACGGATTATCTGTTGTACTTCTTCACCAGCGATGCATCGAAGGAGAAGACCATCATAGGCTCGACGATATAGTGTCTTCGTAGTATGATTATAATAGAATCTGAGAGACCGGCGCCGGATAGATGCTGCTTCACTCGGGTTATCAGGAAGTATGTCATACAACACAAAGTCCAGAAACGGACGTCTCCATTCTTCAGTTACGGTGTCTATTTTGTTAGAAAAGACATATTCCATAGTAGAATCGGAAGAAGACAAGGACACTTTGTCAAACTTTAATTCAGCATCAAAGTTGAGAGAATCTTCGTCTGGATTATGGGGAAAAGCCAAAGCCAGATTATTTTCAACGCAGAATAGTTCTCGGTTATAAACCACTATCACTTGCTGACGTCTGATTGGTATGGCTAATACAGCAGCAAGATTAGCCAAAGCATCAGCTTCTGCATTATAGGCTCGTCGAACATGTTCAATAAAGAAACTTTCAAAGGAGGAGGCCATAGAGAGTGCTGTTCGATGATAAGGTATCAAATCTTGATGACGAACTTCATACGTTCCTCTGATCTGATTGATGATAAGCTTAGAGTCTCCATAAACTTTTAAATATTAAACATCCAGATGTTTAGCAAGTTGAAGACCAATGAGCAACGCATTGTATTCTGCAACATTATTTGAACATGATTGATCCAGAGAATAAGCCCTCTGAATAGTTAATCCCTCTGGGGATACAAGAACAATTCCAACTTCGGCGACAATATCGCCGTTAGGACCTATTCTAGATGCTCCATCAAAGAATAGACGCCAGGTAGGAACTTCTTCAGAAACCATATTTGAATCCAGAACTTCATCGGAAATCTCATCATATAATTTAGAATCTTCTGGGACTGCATGAGCTGCTAGAAAATCAGCAAGAGCCTGTCCTTTAACCGACTTCTGAGGAATATAATGCATGTCGTATTGGGCTAACAAGATTCCCCAATTAGCAAGTCTAGAGTTGAGAATACCGGGTTTCTTCATCATAATCCTGAGTGGATTCACTCTGGAAATGACGTGAATCATCTGACCGATAATATAATGTCGCATTTTCTGAACAGCAAACATTAATGCTAAGCATTCTTTCTCGATTGGAGAATAACGCGGTTCAGCGCCTGTCATTGTGCGACTGAGATAATAAATGGCCTGTTCATGACCATCTTTATTTTTCTGGACGAGTAATGCACCAAGAGAATGATCCATAGCTCAAACATATAGGAGAAATGGTATTCCCGAGACGGGAGGTACCAAAACTGGAGGGTTCATGAGGTACTGTTTGATGTCGTCAAATGCTTTTTGACATTCTTCGTTCCAGATGAAAGATACACCTTTCTTCAGAAGTTTGTGGAATGGTCTACAGCGTCCTGATAAGTTGGAAATGAATCTCCTGATATAAGCAATCCTTCCTTGAAATCCTCGTAGCTCTTTTAAGGTGCGTGGAGGACGCATCTCTTGGATGGCTTTGATCTTCTCGGGATCCACGTGTATACCTTTAGCGGTAATGACGAAGCCGAGAAATTTGCCACTAGAGACGCCTAGGAAGGACTTAGTAGGGTTCATTTTAAGTTGATGCTGACGCATTAAATCAAATATAGTCTTCAAATCTTGGATATGATCCTCTTTTCGTCGACTTTTGACTGCAATATCATCAACATAGCATTCGACTATTTTCCGAAGATGTTCACGGAATATAGTGCTCATTGCTCGTTGATATGTTGCTCCTGCATTTTTGAGACCAAACGGCATCACTGTATAACAATATGTACCGATCGGTGTTCTGAAAGAAGTATGTCTCTTGTCATCTGGAAACATCTTGATTTGATTATACCCCGAATACCCATCCATGAATGACATTCGTTCGAAACCACATGTGTTATCAATCATTACATCTGTAATTGGAAGAGGAAACTCGTCTTTAGGACAAGCAGCATTGAGATCACGAAAGTCTATACAGACTCGGATCTTGCCGGTCTTCTTGAGGACAGGAACGATGTTAGCCACCCATTCAGGATGTTGTTCCTCTCTGATAAATTCGGAAGCCATAAGCTTGTTGACTTCAGCTTCAATTGCATCCATAATGTCTGGACGAAATCGTCGCTGTTGCTGTTTGACCGGTTTAGCATTTGGCATAATATTAAGCTTGTGCATTGCGATCTTTGGATCTAGTCCTGGCATATCCTCGTAGCTCCAAGCGAAGACATCGATGTAATCACGAATAAGCTTGATCATATCTTGCTTATCTGTTTCTGAAAGACTCTCACTGATGAATATTGGTTTAGGGGAACCTTCTTCACCAACATCAATTTGGATCAGTTTATCTTCAGTAGGAGGTTCCCTCTGTTCGAACCTGAATTCCCATTGATTATCTAATCTTTGAGCCCATTGTTCTGATTCAGGTGATATTTCAAAATCATCCTCATCTTTACCATTTTCTTGTGGGCCATCAACAGAGACCATATTGATGGATAGAATAGAGCGATGAAGATCGCCAACACTCGTATCAGAATCCCAAGAAAGGGAATCAGAAGACTCAGATCGTTCATCTTCAGATTGTTCGTCTTTATTGAATTTTGACTCTTCATGAACTATGTTGATAAAAGGGGTGGGAGCAATGTAACCTAAACCACATTTTGTCCTTCCGTATTTTAATGGAGGAATTCGAACAGGCATTCTTCTTCCTTTTCCATTAAGACTGGTTCTGAAATCATAACCCATATTCTTGATGATATTTTTGGATTGCTGACTGTAGCGACGTAGCTGTAATCTTCCAGTATCATCATTTATATCATCCTCCTCCAGATTAGGAGGATTCTGAGGTCCTTTATAGAAAAATATTGGATTTTCTCCCTTCTTTCGACTGGGGACCACAAAGTATGATTTCTGTATAGAGTCTAATGATACGTCTGTATGAAGAGCTTGAACAACCCCTATAGTTAGTGGCTCTAAGCTATCTAGCAATTGTAAATAACTTTGTACATAACTACAAACATCAATATACTGCAAAGGAGATGCTTCATTAATACTAGATGCTGTATTTACAACAGAAGGCTGAGCCTTATCAGACTTAGTCAGATTAATGACAAAGGGGGAAGAAGAAGAACAGTTAGAATTTTTGTTTCGATTAAGATCGATAACAAAAGGCTCAGAAGAGGTGAGCTCCCTTGAAGAAGACCGTGGATAAGTAATGCGTCCACTGACTGGAATGACTAGAGTATCTGATCTAGCCTGAGAAGATGGAGGGGGAGTGATGCGTCCACTGACAGGAATGATCAGCAAACTTTGTGAAGCTTGGGAAGATGGTACAGTAGTGCGTCCACTGACAGGAATTATCAGTGAGCCTTGGGCGGATGATGAAGTAGTACGTCCACTGACCGGAATTATCAGTGAGCCTTCTTCAGATGTTTTAACAGACTGTGGAGGAGTAATACGCCCTTTTACAGGAATAATAAAGGTGTCAACTTTGGATGTCTCATCTTCATTATCCATAGCTTGCAAGACTTTTGAGTATTCATCTTTGTACATACGAGCGTCATTGAAGTAAGCTTTGACTCCTTTGAATGGGTAAAGATCTGCCACTTCTTTTTGAACCTCTCCATTATCATCAACATATTTGAAGCACTGATGAAGAGTTGAAGGAACAATATTATGTTCATGCAAGAAAGGTCTCCCCAATAGAGCATTGTACGAGCAACCATGATTGTCGATGATGTAAAAAGTAACCTTAGTACGAAGATCGCCTATTTGAAATTTAAGGCGAATCTTGCCTAAAGGCTCACTTTTTCCTTGATTGAATCCCAAGATGGTAGTGATAGTGCTGGAAAGACTATGCGCAGGTATCTTCAATGCATCTAACATAGCCTTTGGCATAATATTGAGAGCGGATCCTGGATCAATCAGTAAACGATCAACCTTCATAGAATCAATATATCCTGTATGATATAAAGGACGATCATGTCGATTATCCTCTAGCAGCATATCATCCTGCGTAAAGGTAATGTTTGGAATAAATTCCAATACATTATGGCAGTGAGAGACAGGTTCTGTTTCCAACTTCTTGAGGAGAGTTAAGCAAGTTTCTGCTTGTAACAGTGCTTCACTCAAAGTTTCTCGAGTCTCTTTAGAGAGACGTAAGAGTTCGAAGATTGACAATTTAGCTGGTGTATTGGCTAGTTGAGCCAATATATCAAAATTATAAGGCTTTTCAAGTCCTGTAGGGGATGATTTCTTCAATGGTTTGTCGAAGCGAACTTGTTGTTTGCCCTTGTCAGCTGTTGTTGGTTTAGATGGAACTGTCTCGACAGGAACATTTGAAGGTTCTTCAGTAGAGACTGGTGTTGGGGCTGTAGCCGGAGGGACATCAGAGGTTTCTCCAGAAGTGTCAGCATAATCTTTGAGATATATTTTTCCTGACCGAGTTCCAGCATGAACTTCAACTTCAGATTCTGGTTCAGGATCTATCGAAACCATGTTGCAATTCTTCATCTTGTTTTTGGTTCTTTTATGCTTGATGAGAGCTTCGTCCCAGAAGCCGAGACCAACACGAGATTGATTATGTCTTATAGTAAGGGCAAAAGGTGCTCGGAGTCCTTCGCCTGAGTTCAGACCAGGAGCAGTGGCTAGATCATAGCCCATCTTTGCCATTAATTCACGAGATTGTGAACTATATAGATGGAATGCAGGCTTGTACTTATCTTCAAATTGAGGTACAGTTTTTACCTCAGTAGGGAGTGAATTTCCTGCCAAGATGAAAGTAGAGGTTAGATAAAAATCAGGTGTAGTACTAGAAGTCACATTGCATGACTTAATTTTCTCGAGTTTCTTTTTAGATGAAGGAGTCTTCCGAGGAGAAGAGGAAGGTGTCTCAAACTCTGTCTTTAAGTCTGGGTGGATCCACAGGATTTCTCCCTTCTTAGTTGTGACAGGAACAAGTCCTTCATTCTGTGCTGGTGGGATATTCACCACCTCGAGAGTTGCTTTGGGAATAGGAACAATC
The DNA here is from genome assembly GCA_029216955.1 of Iris pallida. Classification (NCBI taxonomy): domain Eukaryota; kingdom Viridiplantae; phylum Streptophyta; class Magnoliopsida; order Asparagales; family Iridaceae; genus Iris; species Iris pallida. The sequence goes on along the minus strand of JANAVB010044818.1, from coordinate 3,334,188 downwards.
CCACTTTCCACCATTAAAGGAGGGAAATCACCAAACTGTATTGAAATCACATTTGCTGTGACTGTCTTGTCTTTGGGTGTTAGTGTCACAGCTCCTGATTTAATCATCTCCTGGATCTTTCTTTTTAATACATAGCAAGATCGGATTGTGTGACCCAGCATTCTATGGTATGGACAGTATTTTGGATGATCTATTTTATTGGCTTCATCAGGCTTTTTAATTTCTGGCAATTGTATTTTATTACCTTTGAGCAAGCATTCAAAGATATCCTGAACATCGTCATCATCGAAAGAATATTCTTCTTTCGGCCGAGGAGATCTCTGTTGTTGATTTGTTGGAGCTGAAGTAGCTTGGGTAGTCTTTACTTCTTGACTACTGCTTTGGAGATTGACTTCAAGAGCTTCTTTCCCTTTGCGATTGTTGGGTCGAGTACTATTGCTAGCACTCTGATTTGATTCTTTAGGAGCCATTTGTACCCCCAGACCTTTGAAGGTCTCAGCACTGACTTCGGCAGCTTTGGCACTGACGATGAATGAAGGCCAATCTTGGAACTGAGTGGACCCTGTCCACATGCTGATAATTGGTAAGAGGTTCGACTTGCAAGTGTCGATCGTAACAGCATCGGGAGTTCCAAGAGGCATTTTGAGGGCTTCTCTTCTGAATCTCTCAATAAATTCCTCAGTGGTCTTATTATTCTTCTGTTTGATTCTTATGAGGGCTGACATGGTCATATCATTGAGCCCTTCGTAGAATCGTTCAAGGAACATTTGTTTGAAACCGGTAAATGAAGTAATACACCCGTCAGGGAGACTTCTGTACCATTCATAAGCCGTTCCTTTGAGACATCCAACAAACACCCGAGTAAGGAGGGCATCGCTTGGTTGCAATTGATCAGTCATTACTTCAAAGTGATTAATGAACTGACTTGGGGAAGTAGTCCCATCAAAGAAGGAGATAGTCGGAGGCTTGTATTTAGGAGGATATGATACTTGCTTCCACTCTATCGGGTAAGGTTGCTTGATACCTAACCTTTGTAAACCATCCTTCTGTTTGAATGCCTCAAACTGAGTTTTGAGATTCTTTAACTCTTCTGTAACAATTCCAGGGGATTGTGGAGTTGTGACTTGTTGAGTGTAATTGGGAGGAGGGACTACAGCATATGTACCACCCCCAGCTCCAGAGTGACTTGGGGTGGTTTGTACAGGAACATTAGATTGTACCCCCAGAATAGTAGAGGGTTCGGGGTTTGGAACAACAGGGGTATTCAATACCACTGGTGGTGCTGTCTGTTGTTGAGCCTGCATTAGAGTGTGCATAGCACTCAATGTATCTGCCATAGCTCGCAATTGTTGTTCTAAAGAAGAAATCCTCTGTTTATGAGCCTCATTGCTAGTCGAAGGTTTATGATCACTTTCTGCCATGTAAGTGGTAATCATTCGAGGGATAGACGATGAAACAGTTTGCTCTGAATCGTCGCTGTAAGAATCAGTATCTTTCCCGGGACTGTTTACAGGAGTTAATGCCGGAAAGTTGGACTCTCCAAGGAAATCTTCCGTGATCTCCAGATTATTACTTGGATGAGAAGAAGAAGATATTCTGGCCAAGGCTCCGATCCTGGATCGGGTGCCAAGATAAACACCATCTTCAGAATCTGATATAGCATCAGACCGGATTCTACCCCCAATATTTCTGGAGGTCATGTTGACAAAAGCATAAAGAGGTTCATCTTCATCTGATGTTGGTTCATATTGGATCCGTTCAAAAACAGACCGTCTTTTCGGTGAACAACAACATTGGATGACAACCCGAGGTTGGAAGTCACAACCATGCTTTTCATGGCGAATATGGACAATGTCATAGCCAGATGGAGTGTCGATTCTCCGTTTGTTTTGTAAATATTCCCGGAGATCTGTAGGGATAGATTGGAAAGTACTGGAAGATAGTTTCTGTGTAGAAACTTGTCTTTTGTTCTTCTGTCTTCTTGGTTCTTGAGTGTATAGAGACCGATTAATTTGAGCCACATAGTTCCTGGCATATTCAACATCAGGGTCTAGTACACTTGTCTCAATTTGATAAGACTTTTTAATACCAGAAGCATAACTGTGGTGATTTTGATTAAGCTTGTTACGAAGATCCGTGGGAGATATGACTTTGGTATCAGTCTTGGATACTTGTAACTTGCCTTTCTCAGATCGAGAAATTTTGAGAGAAGGGAGATGAGTATTATTCCGACTAGGAGTCGGTAATAATCCATCTTTAGAGGAATTAGCCAAAAGGCGTTTTCCTTTGTTTGAGCTAGTAAAAGTACTAGTCAAATTAACTCCAGAGGTAAAGACCTCAGAAGTAGAGGAATCGACTAAAGAGTCTTTCTCCTTGGTTGGCACAAGATGCGCAAGTTGTGGGGGAATCATTTGTAGGTTCTGTGAAAGAGAACCCCCAGTCTGATTTTGAGAATCAGTCAAAGGACTGTATCTGTCAGCATACGCCGACTTCTTGTTAGCATATACTGGCTTTTGCTTAGCGTACGCTGCCTTCTTGTTGGCATACGCTGGTCTTTGCTCAGTGTACGCTGCCTTCTTGGTAGCATACGCTGGCTTTTGCTTAGCGTACGCTGACTTTACCGCATGCTGCCCTCTGACTGCTGTACGCACAGAGTCATCAATGGCTAAAGAGCCGACTGCTGTCGTAAGAGCAGAAGGAGAAGGGACTTTGACATGTCCAGAGATGGTTTTCCTTGGACACACTGACTTGGTTAAAGAACCAATTTTGTCAGCGTGACTAGGGGAAACCATTGTTGCTGTGTTCAGGGAAGCAGAAGTGTGCTTTGTTGAAGTTGAAGATGTGTTCTTGTCAACGTGAGAAGTGACAGGAACATCTCGGGCTGTCGAAGAAGACTTGGGGACATAGACAGAACGTCCCGTCTTCTTGGCAGTAGGAAGAGCGGAGGAAGCAGTTCGGCCCTCCTTCACCTTGAGCATTTCTTCGTAAGCAGATTGGTCGAATTGTACGACCATCGTCTTCTTCGTCGAGCCGATCGACGAAGTATCGCATTGAGTTGTTGCTATCTCGTTGGAGGAGACAGCTTTCCCCAGCAGAGTCGCCAATTTGTTTTCCATAAATAAATTCACTTTATTTATTTTGTATCTGAGAAAATTACAACTGTAGGAATCTAATCTAGAAGACGATTACTTTATCCCTTGGACGATGCGATGAAGAAAACTCGAACTTCAAAGAACTTGGACAGCAACTGCGCAATCTCTCTGTTCTCTCTGAAAAATGACCTGTCCTCATGAAGGTGAAGAAACTCTCTTTTATAGAGTTCTGGATAACTGTCCTGAACCATACGCTCAGGTAGTTACTTGACGTGTGCAAAACTGCAGGGACGCGTGGCAAATTCTGACGAAGATACGTTGGCATGCGGTTGAGAGTAGTGGAGCACATTCAGGAGAGATTGATGGCATGAAGGCCACATTGCATAACTTCTGAATAAATGGGTAACTGAGTACAGGACACGTGAGAACGTGTGTTGACTGTACGTTGAAAATCATCCTGGATACAACTGCTGTAGTGTCATACGCTAGCTTTTGAAGAGGAGTCATACGCTGATTTGGACAGCGTAGTGCCATAGGAAATCCATACGCTCACTTTATGGGCAAGGAGTCGTATGGAGATCATACGCTCGCTTGGTTAGCAAGGAATCATGTGAGGTCCATACGCTCACTTGGCTGGGTGAAGAAGGAGTCATGTGAGGTCGATACGCTCACTGGAGAAGTGGCCACGTGGCTATCATCAATATTCTTTGGTACACCATATCTTCCCATAACTGACAAAATCTTCTCGAGCACCGTGACTGCGGATTTGACGGCTGACAGACTGTCAAAACTGACAGTAATGATGGCTTTTGTATTTATGAAGGCTGCTGAGTTGTCCTCGTAAAAGACAAAACCGACTCTTCGAAAACCTATACGACGGTTATTTTTCTCGTGACAGCTGTCTTTGCACGAAAGATGAAGTGTCAGATTCATTCCTCATTTAAACATATACTGTACTGTCACTTCAGTAAATAATAAAATATTTACTGAGCGTATGGCTTTTGAATGAGCGTACAACTCTGAACTGAACGTATGGCTCTTAACTGAGCGTATAGCCTTGAGCGTATGACTTCTGTTTGAGCGTATGGCTTCAACTGACATCTGTCTTTAAGCGTATGGATGAAAATGATAGCGTGTCATAATTTTCCACATCCTACACATGTCATCCTCCCTCTCCTAGGTAGACTCACCTGGAGAGTGGTGTCTCCGTGCAATGCGAACCAAGGAAATGACCTGGTTCCGGAGCACCTTCTCTCTTCGGTCCAAGATCTCAACTGGCTTCTCTGGATAGCTGAGTATCGGTCCCACTTCGATCTCGGAGTGGTCCAAGACGTGACTGGGATCTGCCATGTACCGTCTCAGCTGCGACACGTGGAACACGCTGTGCACCCCCTCTAGTGCGGGCGGTAACTCCAGTCGGTAAGCCACTGCACCGACCCTGCCCAAGATACGGAATGGTCTGATGTATCGTGGACTAAGCATCCCGCCGCCACCAAAACGAATCGTGCCACGCGTCGAAGAAATCCGCAGGAACACAAGATCATCAACCTAGAACAAAACACAAGGCTTAGAGCTTGATCTAAAACAATCACAATCAGACCCAAATACTAGAAAATCTAAACTATACCTCAAACTCCAACGGCCTCCGGTGGCTATCGGCCCAATGCCGCTGCCTATCCTGCGCCACCCGAAGTCTATCTCTGATAACCCTGACTTTCTCTGCCGCATCCACCACCATCTCAGGGCCAAGCAAAACCCTTTCGCCGACATCATCCCAAGACAAGGGAGTACGACACCTTCGTCCGTATAGAGCCTCGAAAGGTGACATCTCTATACTGGCTTGGTAGCTGTTGTTGTAAGCAAACTCTACCAAGTGAAGGTGGTCCTCCCAAGATCCCCCGAAGTCCAAGACACAGGTACGCAGCATATCCTCGAGGGTCTGAATCGTCCTCTCCGATTGCCCGTCTGTCTGGGGGTGGTATGTGGTACTGAACTTGAGCGATGTGCCCAAGCTAAGTTACAAACTCCTCCAGAAGTGGAAAGTGAATCGGCTGTCCCGATCCGAGACTATACTCACTGGAATTCCATACAATCGGACTATTTGTCGCACGTACATCTCGGCCAACCTCTCCGTAGACAAACCCACCTTGAAAGGCAAAAAGTGGGCCGATTTGGTCAATCGATCAACAATGACCCAAATCGCATCCTTTCCTCCTGGAGAGCGCGAAAGCCCAGATACAAAGTCCATAGTGATATGCTCCCACTTCCACTCAGGAATGGGTAGTGGCTGGAGCAATCCACCGGGTCTCTGCCTCCCGGCTTTCACCTGCTGGCATACCAAACATCTCGAAACGAACTGAGCCACCGCGCATTTCATGCCATACCACCAAACATGTTGTCTCAAGTCTCTATACATCTTGTTGGCTCCAGGATGCATAGAGTACTGAGAACGGTGCGCCTCCTGAAGAACCTCCTCCCGAAGTCCTCCGTTCGGCACGCACAATCTGGTACCATGCCTCAATGACCCATCCTCCGCTATAAAGAACTCATCCAACAGTCCTGCCTGGACCTGCTCCCTGATGACCCTCAGGGCCTCATCCTCAAACTGAGCTGCTCTGACTCTGTCCATCAGCTCTGACTGCACCTGGAGACCCCGCATCTGCGCCTCGAACCCAGGAACTATCACCTCTATGCCCAAACTCTCCAGATCTGCCAGAAGGTGACGATCCATCGTCAAACACATGGCCACGGGATACCTGCTCAACGCATCTGCGACCACGTTAGCCTTCCCCGGATGGTACTGCAAGGATATATCAAAATCCTTCATCAGCTCTAACCATCGCCTCTACCTCATATTCAGCTCCTTCTGGATAAACACGTACTTCAAGCTCTTGTGATCTGTATAGATCTCAACTCGCTCTCCATACAGATAGTATTTCCACAGCTTCAAAGCAAAGATGACCGCTGCCAGCTCTAGATCATAGGTAGGGTAGTTCCTCTCATGAGGACGTAACTGCCTAGATGCATAGGCAACCACCTTCCCGTGCTGCTGAAGAACGCAACCCAAACCCCGTCCTGAAGCGTCACTGTAGATCGTATAACCATCAGATCCAGATGGCAGCGTCAAGATAGGAGCTGTAGTCAACCTCGCCTTCAGCTCCTCGAAGGCGGCCTGGCACTCCTCGGACCAAACAAACTCCTCGTCCTTCCTGGTAAGGCGGGTCATCGACTGGGCAATCCTGGAAAAGTCCTGTACGAACCTGCTGTAATAACCTGCCAGACCCAGAAAACTCCGAACCTCTGCTACTGAGCTCGATGTAGACCAGGACTCCACTGCAAAAATCTTCTTCGGATCCACTGAAATCTCCTCGCCAGAGACAATATGGCCTAGGAACTCCACGCGATCCAAGAAGAACTCGCACTTGGACATCTTCCCATACAGCTGCTCCCTCCTGAGAGTGTCCAACACAATCCTCAGGTGCTCCTCGTGCTCCTCTGGTGTCTTCGAATAGATGAGAATGTCATCAATGAAGACCACCATAAACTTGTCAAGGTACTGATGAAATACCTTGTTCATCAAGTTCATGAACACCGTCGGGGCGTTGGTCAACCCAAATGGCATGACGGTATAATCATACTGGCCATAGCGAGTCCGAAATACAGTCTTCGAAATGTTATCCCGCTTTATCTTCAGCTGATGGTACCCGGTACGCAAGTCGATCTTCGAGAACACCCTCGCCCCGCTCAACTGGTCGAACAAGTCATCAATCCTTGGCAAAGGATACTTGTTCTTGATGGTAAGGTTGTTGAGTGCCCTGTAATCAATGCACATACATACTGTACCATCCTTCTTGGGGACAAAAAGAACTGGCGCGCCCCAAGGTGAAGAACTAGATCGAATAAAGCCCTTGTCCTCCAGCTCGTCGACCTGTCTCTTCAGCTCTGCTAACTCACTGTTGTTGATTCTATAGACGTGCTAGGAGATAGGCTCAGCACCCGGCACTAGGTCTATAGAAAACTCAATATCACGATCTGGCGGCATCCCGGGAAGCTCCTCGGGAAAGACATCCAAGAACTCAGCAGTGAGTGGATGTGGCAACACCGGCCCCGCCAACAACGCTCCGTAGAATCTATCTCCTGGCTCCGCTGTACCCCTGGTGAACTCATACTTCGGCTCTCCCCGCGGCCTGAACAGAATCCTGCCCCCTCTGTAGTCGATGCTAGCGTGGTGCTTGCTCAACCAGTCCATACCGAGTACCATATCGTAACTCGGAAGTGGCATTACGAGCAAACACGCACTCAGCTTCCGGCCTCTCAAGGAAACTCTCTGCCCCTTGCAAACATTATTAACCAGGATGATGCCATTTCCAGTCATAATCTTGCAAGTCCTACCAAGATACTCAGTAATGATATTGTGCCTAAGAGCAAAAAAAATAGACATAAAACTGTACGTAGCACCAGAATCAAACAAGGCTAAAGCTGAAAAAGAATCGAGCAGAATAGAACCTGCGACAACATCTGCAATAGGCTCCATCTCCTCGGCTGTAAGAGCAAAGGCTCTACCCTGACCACCCCGCTGCTGGTGGTGCTGTACAAACCGCTGCTGCTGGATCGGGAGTAGACCCTTCGGCTGTACTGCAGGTACTCTTGCCGGTACCCCCTGAGCTGCTACCGCTCCACGGGCCACCCTACGATGGCTCGTAGGAAAATCTCTTAACTGATGTCCAGCCTCCCCGCAATAGAGACACACGCCCAGCCTCTTCCGACAGACCTCCCAGATATGACCGGGCTTCTTGCAGAAGTTGCAAGGAGCCCCATGCTGTGTCTGCCTCTGCTGAGTGTGTTACACCTGCTGAACAGGTGCTCTAGCCTGAACCTGCGGCTGGTGATGCTGGAAAGAACGATGCTGAAGCTGAGGGCGCTTAGCAGCCCCCGTGCTGCTAGTAGCCCCCGAAAAAAGATCACGCTCCCTCTTGGGCTTCAAGCCCCACTCCCGCTCTACCTTACGGGCCTCCGCGTAAATCTGGGTATAAGTCTCATAGAAGGAGGAAATGAGGATCTTGATATCCCAAGTCAGCCCCTCCCTGAAACGGCTCGCCCTGATCTCCGGGTCTCGAAACATGTACTCCGCGTATCGGCTCAGACGGCCGAACTCCGCGGCGTACTCCTCCACAGATAAACTGCCCTGCTGCAGATCATGGAACTGCCGTACCAGGTCGATCTTGTCCGTGGGGGAAAAGAACTTCTCCTTGAAGAGAAGCTTGAACTCTGCCCAAGTATGGCCCTCTCCAGCTAGGGCTGGCTCATTCCTGAACCAGGTGCGTGCAATGTCTAGCAACTGCAAACCTACCGCCTCGACCTTCAGGTTGTCTGCCAGGCGGGAGGCCCTCATCTGCCGCTCGATATCCTCGAGCCAATCATCTGCATAGACCACGCCCTCGGTCCCGCTAAAGTCATGGGGCCCGAGCTTCTTGAAGTCCTGGATATCTCCGTACCTAGTACGCGTCCCCTGATACGGAGCCTTCTGCTCCACGGCTGCAAGGGCCATCTGATGGGCATCCTCCATGCCCTGACGCATCGCGTCTGTCTGCCTCTGCTGAGCCTCGGCCTGGGCTCTCTGAGTCTCCAGCATCTGCTGGAGGAAAGTAAGCATCTGCCCAATATCTGTAGGCAGAGGAGGTGGAGGTGGAAGTATGTCCGCAACTGGCGGAGGAATCCACTGCACAGGAGGAGGAAGAGCGCCTGTATCAACCACTGGTATTGCGGCCGAAAAAGTCGTAGCAACCCTGGGGTCAGCCCTCGTAACTGGCGGAGGAGCGCCCCCAAGAGCTGCTGTCGAAACCCCGACTGCAGCAGGAGTGTCCGGATCAGGTCCGTGAGTCAGAGCAGACCTCTCCGCGTCCGCGGACTCAGGATGCTGGGACCTGGTCTACACCATCCTGAAGATAGAATAAAAGAAGGAAATCAATACGGCACAGGAAATATAATATCAAGGAGGAAAATTAGAATGCAAAATCAATATCAAAGATGGTAAGCAAGATAAGCAAAGAAAGATCCTACTATGATTGAGTACTCTTAGCCTACCACCTCCTATATGTAACACAGGCTCGTAGTCAACACTCTAAGACGAGTGCCGCCACAACATCGCACTAATTGCGACTTCAGGACCTGCGTGGGCCACCACTAAAAATGTGTCACGACCCGCACTCGCTATAAGGGCACGTGTACGTAACAACGCCCAGCCCTCACCGTAAAAACGGCATAAAATGCTGTAGGTTTTCTACTCTAACAACAATTTATATATAATATCAAAATCTGTCAAGAATATGGTCAACTCCGAACGGAGGACAAGCAATGATAATATATGAGTGCTCAATCACAGCTCTAAGATGATAAAGTAAAGACTGAAAGATAAAGACAACATGACAATAAAATATAACTTGTCAAGTCCAACACAAATAATATACAAGTCCAAGTCCAAGTCTCTAATACAAGCCAAAATATAACAGTCTCAAAAGTAACTGGAGATAAGGTCCAGTACAAATAACTCTAACTAAGCAATAGGTAAAGTCTCGTCAGGCGGAGCTAAGCCCTGCTGGACCAAGGTCTCCAAGTCTAAGCCCACTACGTCATCCGGACCATAGTAGGTACTGCAATCCTCCTCATCAGCATCTGTAATATTTTGTCAACATATCCAGTCAGGATGGAACGAGTACAATCAACTAACAACAGTTCACAAGATATGACAAAAGCTATAAGACTGTAAATAGAGAGTATATACAAGAAAATCATAGAATGTACATGTGAGTATCATGGCAAGTTAAGCTGTAAATCTAGAGCTAGAACAAGGCAAGTAAACTGATCATGGCATGTACAAGAATCAAGAATCATATATCTAGGTGTGTGAGTACTAGCTACAACATATGGCCGGATTGGGTTTGCACAAGGTTATGATCTAGCCAATCATACGTGTGGTGTAGGATTGGCATTCACAAGGTTCACAATATATACAACGCGGGTATTGACCACACATCTACACTAGTACTCCCCATCCCCGACTGGTAGAGTGGATCCAAGCAAGACACGTTACGACACGGGATTCTACGAGAAGGGAGCAAGTCTCCTTGAGAATCGGTGTCCATATACTGCATAAGAACTACAAGGGACTAGCACAAGATATACCAAGATAATGAGGAATAACATCTTATGTCAAGATCCATGAATACCAATCCGTGTGACCAATGTGTCGAGAACAAGCATATCTACACTAATTACATGAATTATAACAATCATCGTAAATTAGAAAAGTGTCAGAGAATGTACTCGCCTGAAATGTGATGGATAGATCGACTGAGTCCAAGAACAGTGCCTCGAGGACCTATAGATGGAATACTGTATCAATATAATGTTTTGAAAGTGAAATTAAATCATACTGAGTCAAACTAGGTCAAGACATGTCAAACTAAGTCAATCTAGGTCAAACAAGGTTAAACTAGATTGTATATGGTCGATCTAAGTCATTTTAGGCCTAACTAGGTCAAACTGGGTCAATACAAGTCAAACAGAATTAATCTAGGTCGATTTAAGTCAATGGTTGACTTACAGTTGACTTTTGGTCAACTGGTCAACTCTGGTCAACTCTAGGTCAACCCTAGGTCAATCCTAGGTCAATGGTGACTAATAGTTGACTTTTGGTCAACCGTTCAAGTCTAATGGAATTTGGAACTAAATTGGGTAAAGTGTTGACCCATAGTTGACTTTTGGTCTAAAAAGTCAACCGTGGTCAACCAAGGTCAAGACTAGGTCTAGACGACTATTTCTAATCATTACCAACCCTTACAACCCATATCCGAGTCCATCTTGGACTCCGAAACCCGTATCTTGGCCGTAGGCCAATATCCTAAATTTACCCTTTACAAAGGTAAATTTCTAACCAAGGCAAATACCAAGTTAGCCTACCTACGCTTGGTATTTCGACCCGTGCTCCCTAGGGTAGTAAGATACTAGCCTATACATTCATTACCTACCAAGCTTCCTAGGTAGAGTGGACATCCAGTCCATCTTACGGCCTATTGTCGATATCTTGAATATCTCAAGATACGCAATGGTACGGCGCGATACCATCGTTCTAAAACCCCGATTTCAACTCGGGAGCCTACCCGCAAAGTCTAATTCACCTAATCTAGGTCTCCTCCAAGTTTCAATGCGTTCCGACGCTCGGGGCTCAATTTCACCCTCCAACTCAATCTCCTCTAAATTCTATTTCCTATACTTCTACTTCTCATTCTCCTTCTAATTCCTATTCTCCTAATTCTTCTTCTTCTAACTCTTCCTGTCATTCTTTTCCTTATTCTTCTCATTCTAATTCTTCTTCTTAATCTTCTTTTCATTATTCTTATTCTTTCTTTTAATTCTTCTTCTCATTCTTTTTCCTATTCTTCTTATCTTCTTCTCATTCTTATTCTAATTCTCTTCCTCTCTTAATTCTTATTTAAACCATCTAGTTATCTATCCATATACATATATATATATACATATCTATATACATCTCTATATATACATATATATTTATATAGGAGGGGGTACATAAGGGGGTTAAGGGGGCTATGGCAGCTGCTGCTGCCAGGCTATTGCTGCTGCTACTACTGCGCATTTGTTGCTGTTGCTGCCACTGCAAATGCTGCTGCTGCTGTTGGCTACTGTCAACTGCTGCTGCTGCTGTATCTTATTCTCTTCATCTCCTTCTAATTCTTCTACTTCTCTCCTATATATATATATATATATATATATATATATATATATATATATATATATATATATATATATATATATATATATATATACATACATACACATACATATATATACTCTAATTACCTATCTATCTATCTATATATCTATATACACACACACATCCATATATATATAAATACACACACACACACACTCACACAAACACACACACACTCTCACACAAACACACACTCACTCTCACACTCTCACACAAACACACACTCACTCTCACCATTCTCATGACACCCATACCACCACCACCACTCTCTTCACACACACAATACATATAAATATATACACATATATATACATATCTATATACCACTCTAATTAAGAAAACCCCAATTAATCTCTAACCTAGATTTTTAGGAAAACCTATAAAATCTATGGTCAAAAGGTGGAGAATGAGCTCCTCTTCATTTATTGTGAAGGAGATAAATGCAAAAGAGAATTTAATGGGAATTTATGAACATACCTAGAATGAGATCTCTTGAAGAAGAAGAAACTTGGAAAAAGAAAGAAATGAAGAGGGAGAGAGGTTTACTTAGGAGTGAAGAAAGAGAGAGGGGGGTTGCTCCATACATGGCCGGCCAAAGGGGGCTTGGTGGGTTTGGGTGGGGATCCACTAAGTCCCCAACCCAATAGACTTAGTTTGGGTTCGGTTCGGGTTTGGTTTGGTTCGGTTTGGTTCGGTTCAACTCCAAATTAACTAATTAAGCCTCTAATTGACTAGATAAGCCATGAGAGTGTGGTTTACTGGTTTCTAGCCTAATTAGGATGGCATGTGGGCCAAGCCCAGCGAGTATGTGGGTTCCACTAGTGTCCAGGCTACCCGGGTCTCCAACTTAAGTCCAAATTGGATAAAATTCAAACTAAACCAAACAAATCCCTAAAGGTCATATAAAATCAAATAAAATTCCCAAAAATTATAAAACTTAGAAAATGACGAAAATACCCCTAATTCAAAAACTGGGGGTGACAACTTCATCCTCTGCACAAGGATACCCCACTCGATGTCAACCACCATGCCATGTAACCCTTCTCTAAATGATTGCTATAATGTATATAGATTTATGTAGAGTATAGATACATGTTAGTTATAACTTAAATAGTCTCTACTCTAATGTATATAGATGTATACTTGTAGCCATGCATGTTAAGTATAATATATGTGTAATGTAGATGGGTTAGCATTGTGCCATGTGTAGTGTAAACTCATAACTAGAGTTGATTTCTCTTTTCATGTACACCTCCATGTTCACACACACACACATAGCTTTACATGTTAGTTCTTTTCTCTTTTATATATATATATATATATATATATATATATATATATTTATATTTATATTTAAAATATATATATATATAATGTTGAATATGCATGAATGTGATGTATCTTGATATGTGACTTGTGTTGGCTTGTATAGCCTTGGATTTGTATGGTGTGTACTAGCTAGGGTAGACTAGTTAGGCCTAGTGAGACTTCATTGAGTCTAGGTTGACCCAGTTGACCTAGCTTTGACTAGATAGTTGACTAGAGTTGACCAAGTGTTGACTTTAGCCTAGTTTGACCTAGACAGCATGTAGATGCATTGTAGCAGTCTATTTCCTTATTTTAGACATGTTGTAACTTGTGTTGCTCTGAATAGGAGACAGACTCCTCTCCTCAGGCAGTACACCCTCTTCGGACATTCAGTATCAGGCGAGTACATTCTCTGACCGTTTCATACTTGCCAGGATTTATATTCTTGCTCTAGATTACTTTACTTGATGCTGACACGTTGGTAGCACGGATTGGTACTATATGGATCTTTTTATGAGATGTTATCCCCCTCGGAAGCATCGGATACTGCATGTTTTATGCGTTTCATGAATCATCACGTATCTCTATGCTTCCACTGATTCACGAATCGCTTGTGACACATGTACTCTCATGTTCACAGAGCCATCATGAATCACCTTCACGTATCACTCATTTTATGAGCCATGTGAAGTCTCACGAATCTTAACATAACTTAAACAGATCCTTGTGTATTGATTGGGGATGGGGGAGTAGAAATAGCATGTGAATAATATCAAAGTAGCTGTAGTCATGAATCACTCTTAGCTGTAGTCATGAATCTTCCTATGCCATTCACATGTCTATATTTTACTCTGACTCACTAGTCACTGCTAGTTCTCTATTTATAGTAGATATTTCCTTACAGTTATCTTATTTACTTCATATATTCTTTTTCAGCGTTTCATGTATCTTACTCTATTGCATGTTTTATTTTTCTTACCTTGATATGAACTGCGTGAGATGTATTGTGCTCGTTCCTGTCCTGACTGGACCTGTTGAAAATATTACAGATGATGAGGATGAGGCTATATGTACCACCTATTACGGAGCAGGCTTAGACGACACCTGCGTCCTGGTTCCTCTGGAGGACCCAGCTACAGTACAGGATACTACTCCCATAGTCTAGGCTAGATAGCTAGGCTTTATTATTTCTTTCAGCATTGTTATTCGACTTTCAGTTGTTATTCTGAGATGTTGTATATATTTAGAGACTTGTATTGAGCTGGATGTTCTTGAGTTGTGTCACGATCCGCACCCTAGAGTAAGGGCACGAGACATGGGTACGTCCAGCCTACGCTGCAGTACCGGTGGTAGAACGCTGTCCTAGGTCAATCATCTAACAATATAATGGTACCTGTACAGTATATACACTCCGAATGGAGGTGACATAGCAAATACAGTCCCAATCACATCTAAGGTAGAGCATGATAAAAGATAGATAAAACATGAAATCAACAAAGAGATATAGCAAATAGAAGTCTAAGTGTCTAAGATACACAAATCCAGAAAACATCTCAAAGCTTAAACACAGTAATCCATAGAATAAATACAACTCAAGACAACTGAAATAAAGTAAGAAAACCCTAGCTATCTATACAACCTCTACTGTGTCTCCTCTAGGCTAGCAGGCAACCTCCAAGCTATCTGTAAAATTTATCAACAGGTCCAGTCAGGACAGGAGCGAGCACAATACATCTCAACAGATCATGGCAGGTTAGAAAATATAAACATGCAGTAGAGTAAGATACATGAAACTGAAAGGAAGTACATGATGTAAAAGAAGAGAACTATAAGTAAATAGCTACTGTATATAGAGAACTAATAGTGGCTAGTGATGTAGAGTACAGGATAGCATATGTGAACATGACAGATTAGTACATGATCTACACTAAGAAGTTTCACATGATCTACACTACTATGGAATTGTTCACATGACTATTAGTACTTCCCCATTTTCCCCAATCAATACACAAGGATCTAAGCAGGTTATATTATTATACATGATATCATATGAAGGCCCATGAAAGGGTGCACATGATAGTATACATGAGGGCTCCGTGAACATGAGAGTACATGATTCACAAGAGTGTACATGTATGGTGAAAGTACAGGAGTACATGATGAAAGTGAAACGCACATGACACAATGTACCCGATGCTCCCGAGGGGGATAACATCGCATGAAGAGATCCATATAGTACTAATCCGTGATAATGTCGTGACAGCATCAAGTAAAGAAATCTAAAGCAGGAATATAATTCTAACAAGTTATAAAATGATCAGAGAATGTATTCGCCTGATAACCTGAACAGCTGATAGGTATAGGCGTCCAACTGAAGCCACAGAGTCCTATTTAAAGCAACACAGGTTACAAGGTGTTCAAGTTGTAATAAATGAATCTCTACAAGCAATCTATATTATCCTAGGTTCTTCTAAGTCAAATCAACTCTAGGTCAACTCCGGTCAACAATCTAGTCAAACTAGGTCAAGTGTTGACTTACAGTTGACTTTTGGTCAACTGGTCAACTCTGGTCAAATAGGGTCAATTCTAGTCTAATTATTAAAGATATAAAGTGTACTTCGTTATTCGTACGTCGAAACTTACGACACGTAAATCGAGATAAGATGATTAACGGTAAAGTTAATAATCTTATTATAGTGATCCACGTGTCCGCCTTGTCAATTTCAGCGATGTGAGATCGCTGGAATTGACCGATCTCAGTTTCGTTGTACTAATCCCGAAATACGAATATTATAAGAACTAATTATACTAAAAGGTGATACATAGAGAAACTATCTACAAATATTGTCGGATGATGAAATAAACATCGCCAACGTGTCCAGAATGGTCAAATTAGCTAGGATAGCCTACCCATCGGTCCAATTTGGACACAGGGGCAAAAAGGTAATTTCGGGTCAAAAATGGTATCCGTGTCGGAGCCGTTTTGCACCGAAAAACGTGCAAGAAAACAAGTCTACAAAACATAACAAATTATATGTCCACGAAACCAGAATGACGATACGAACCCAACGGTATATCCAGAATTCGATTCCGTTGACCCGATCTCAATTTGGTCCGTTGACCAGAACTTGGAATTCCGGTTTACACAAAAATGCGTGCCGGAGCCAATATTCTCAAAACTCAGTAAACTATATTTCAACGAGTCCAGAATGACGATACAAACTCAACGATATATCCGAAATTGGATTTCGATGAGCCGATCTCAAAATGACCAGTTGACCCGGATATTGGTATCCGACTTACACCGAAATACGTGCCGGATCCAATGTCCTCCAAAACCTAGCAAATTATATGTCAACGAGTCCAGAATGACGATACGAACTCAACGGTGTATCCGAAATTGGATTCCGATGAGCCGATCTCAAAATTACCCGTTGACCCGGACTATGGGACCCACTTGCACCGAAATACGTGCCAGGGCCCATGTTCTCTAAATCTAACAAATTTTATATGGAAACATGCCAGAACGATGCCACGAGTCTGATGGTGGTTTCAGAAATGAAATCTGGAGTTCCGTGTTCAAAAATAGAATTTTACAAGTTAGAAATTAGGAATTCGGACGGCCAACTTTGGCGTCGAATTCAACCAATCAAACAAGCTCACTATGAAACAAAACTGGAGGAATAGTAAGAGGGTTATACCAGCTTTGCATAGGAACTGGTAGCACGCCAAATGGAGCTGCGGGAGAGAAGGTACAAGCCAATGAAGTTGACTCCGCAAAACTGTCTAAAATTTATACAATTTAAACGGTCAACTTGGTGGCCGATTTTGATGTATCAAACGATAAAATCAACGGACGAAACTTGACAGAAGTGAAGATGGATATACTGAGATTGTGACGGAGCAAAGAAATCGTCGATCCAACGGTCGAATTTCTCGAAAATTGTGCACGAAGTTGCTGCGACGGGGCGGCATTTCAGCTTCGTTTCCGGGCTCGTCACGACGGGAACCCGTGCAAAACGCACGGTTCGCCTCTGATACACGTCGGAGAGAGGAGCAAGGCCACGGGGCCTGCCCTGGGGGTACGTCCGATCAAGGGGGTCCAGCCACGGCGTCCACGGCGGCCACGCCGACGGCGGCGACGCCCACACGCGTGCGAAGTGCTCGGCCATGGCCGGCCGGTCATGGCAGCAGCTGCTGCTGTGGCAGCGCTGCGCGGCAGCGCACGACCTAGCCTGGCCTGGCGGCGGTAGGGGCGGTCAGGCGTCGGATGTGGTGGTGGTGGTTGGTTATGGTGATGGTTGGTGGTTGAAATAAAGTGGAGGAGAAGAGGTGATGTGGAGAAGAAAGAGGAGAGAAGGATGGTGGTTGCGGGCTGAGCTCGGCCAGGGGGTGGCGGCGCGGCCAGGGAGGAGGTCGGCCACGGCTGGGCTCGGGCATGGGAGGAGCTCGGGGAGGTTTGAAGAAGCTGCTGTGTGAGGAAGGGGTGTTGGGAAAAATAATAGAGTTGGAGAGAGAAAGAGGTTTATTAAATGAGAGAGGAAGAGAGAGAGAGAGAAAGAGTAATCTCTTGGGGTTAGGGTCGGCTGAGAATAGGGGAATTTGTGAGTGAGTGTTGGGAAAAAAATGTAGGGTAAGGATTGAATGAGGGAAATCAATTGGCTAAGGTCGAATATAGCTAAAAATAGGTCATTCCAAGGGATTTTAAAATCAATAGAATTTTCCATTAAATATTAAAATAGGTAGAAAGGATATCTGATATTATTTTTGGGCAAGGAAAAATAAGGGCGTCATGAGAGAGGGAAACATGAAGCTTGGACTGGGTTCGGTCAAGCCGGGTTGGGTCAAATCGGACATGGTGCAATAATCAAATTTAAATAGGTGTTGATGATCATGGATAAATAAGTAGCACGTGGGGATTCCAATAAATGGGATACAAGTATCGCGCGGGTAGTAGGCTCAATGTGGGCTATGTCCATATTTGGGGCTGACAGGTTTTGGTCGACAGGGTACCCACAATTCAAATTGAAAAATAAATGTGACATCGTGGGGTAAAATAAAATCGGATCACATGTCAGGAAAGTTGTGTGAACAAAATAGAGCACAAAATGGTATGTCTGAGTGGGACACGAAGGTCATGGGTAAAGAGCGTCTCGAGTAGATCGTGCATGAGAAGTTTGTTTCAAGAAAATGACTGGTCTGGTGCTCCCAAATTAAAAGTCACGGTAACGTGCTAATAATGATCAAGGAAAAGAGTGAGAAAATTAATTAATGATCAAATGGTCTAATTCGACCCAAAGTTCTGCGAAGAAAAAAGAGTACAAGGGAACAAGTTTGGATGGGACATTATATACCGGCATGAAGGTAATCCTGTCCACTACAAAACTCATGAAGAAAGTTTCCAGAGATGAACATCCCTGACACTCCAAATATCAAAGGCACGGAAAAGTACACTTAAGGATAAATAACAGAATAAATTATTTATTTAAACTAATTCAATCAAAAAAATAAAAAAAAATCAACCCGAAATTCAGGGTGCTCACAAGTTGTTATCTAAGACACTTAGATTCTCTCTCTCTTATTTGTATTACATTGTGGTTTTGATCTCTCTATCTACCTTTACTATTCTGTATCTGCCTTAGATGTGATTGTGACTGTTCTGTTATGTCACCTCCATTCGGAGTGTATATACTGTTCAGGTACCTTATATTGTTAGATGTTGTGACCTAGGACAGCGTTCTACCGTCGACACTGCGGCGTAGGCTGGGCGTTGTTACATTCTCGTACCCTCACTGTGGGTGCGGGTCGTGACACAGCCTGCATGGGCTACCACTAAAAATATGTCACGAGCCGTACCCAGTGTAAGGGTACAAGTGCATAACAGCGCCCAACTTACGCCGCAGAATCGACGGTAGAACGCTGTACTAGGTCACTATCTAAACAACAACTCATGCAAATATATAATGTACTTGTCATAATCTCAACTCCGAACGGAGGACAAGTATAGATATAATAAAATCTCAATCACAGTCTAAGCACGATAAGATAACACAGAAGTTTATAACTAAAGACTAAACAACAACAACAAATATAAACTACTAAATAATAATATCTCAAACAAACTCAAATACAAACTCAATATCTCAAGTTATTACAATTCAAGTTCTAAACATGAATCTAAAGCAAGTCTACTAGCTAGTCTTCCGATCACTCCTCAGGATCAGGGCCAAAGGTAGCTAATTCATCTCCAGGTCTATAGTAAGTAGGGCAAGTGTCCTCGGGGCAAGCATCTGTAATATTTTGTCAACATCCAATCAGGATTGGAATGAGCACAACTCATCTAGAAATCCTAAGTAAATGATAAAGACTATAAAGCAGTTATAGATAGTTATATTGATGAACATGGAAGTTTTATACAGGTGATGATATAGAGCAACAGTTAAAGTACAAGAGAAGTAATATAACGAATCAGAAGAATATGGCAATTAAGACTGTAATTAAAAAAATCTAGCTAAACTAGAGTAACATGATATAACTCCAGACAGTACAATATAAGTCGAGTAAAATACCAATGTGAGTCTAATACAATATGAGTCGAATGTGATTACAACCAATGTTCTAATAAGGTAGTTCGAATAAGGTGGTGCTAATAATGATACATGATGGTTCTAATAATGATTCTAATCAATGATCCAAGTATGTTTTAAAATACTGAGATAGACATGTAAACGGCTAAGGGTAATATGGCACACCACACACCTGGCCAAGTGTGGGATGGCTATCTGTAACACCCACTTTTCTAAAATAAGGATAAATTTGAACTTTTGTATTTTAAATCATTAAAATATTTGATTTTAGTCATGGTATGATTTTTGGTGATTTTTAGTTATTTTAAAACTATTTAATTGAGTGAAATGTGGAAATTAGTGTTTTGCTAGTGTAACCTTAGTCATGCATGACCTAGAAGACTAATCATGACCAAGGAGACCTAATCATGTGTTTAGGATTTCAAATTTCTACTTTTAAGCCTAGGGGTATTTTGGTCATTTTGACACTTTTGTGAAATTGTAAATTATATAAATTAAAAATGTGTTAGTTAAATTATTTAAGACTTGACCTAGAAGTTAGCCTAATCTAGATGTTAGTTATGACCCTAGAGACTAAGTTAGAGGGTTTCAATTAAGTA
The DNA here is from genome assembly GCA_029216955.1 of Iris pallida. NCBI lineage: Eukaryota > Viridiplantae > Streptophyta > Magnoliopsida > Asparagales > Iridaceae > Iris > Iris pallida. Next base: position 3,313,811 of record JANAVB010044818.1, on the reverse strand, counting down.
ATCAATTAGGGTAATATCTAGATATTTGTTAGAGAGATATTTTAGGCTAAAGGTTAAAGAAAGCTACTTTAGTTATGAGCCATTAGATTGGCTTGAAATTGTTGGAGAAGCCTTAGCCACTCATCCAAAACCCTAACCCTAACCTAATGGCAGCCATCACACATTCCCTCCCTCTATAAATACAACCCATTAATCATTTGCATCCTTTTTAATACATTTTAATTACCTCCTTTAGTGTTCTTCCCCAATTCCTCTCCAAATGCCCAAATCAACTCCAAATTGAGCCAAATTTTTTGCATTGGAACCCCCTACAATTGAGGATACTAAAGGAAGCTAGCTAGCAAGGTTACACAAGCATTTGGCACCCCCAAGTGAAGAGGACACCCCCATATTCTAGGCTTTTCATTGAGTTTTCACTCAATAGGTAAAATGCCTCTAAACCTATAAATATTGTGATTTCTCTTCATGGTTGCATGCATCTAGGTACCAGGGACCTATAGGCCAAGTTTGGTAGGAACTAGGTTTGATTTGATGTCCGTATCGGACACATATCTATGTTTAAATTCAAGTGTTTGGTGAAATGCCACTTAGGAATAAAAGTTAGTATTTTGTAAAACAAATTACATTTTTGGGTAGACCTAGACTTGTAGGTTACAACCCTAGTTGATTGAGCACGAAACTGTGTCGTGTCCATATCCAAATTGGACACGAACACGCTGTGCACAGCAGTACACTGTGTCATACTCACATGTATCTCGTACACACTGTACACATCACTTGGACACGTGAAAATTGGTGTGGACACGGGGGCAGTGTCTGCGCACACTTCCCCAAAATTTTATGACACCTCGTGTCGTATCGAGGACACGTGCACTGGTCATGTACTGACAGTGCACACACGCACAGAGCCGACTTCGCGTGCGTCGTATCGTGCGGACACGACACTTGGACACCTCGTGTTTGCACGAGGGTGTAGACCAACAAGCGGGCTATACGTGGGCATGACCACAAGATTCTACGTGGCTCATGTCGTGTCCACGAGATGCGAGAACCACTGTACGACGCGGCACAGAACAGTGTGTATCAGTCGAGTTTTCTCGACTGATACGGTGTTCGTGCCGTATCCTGAGGACACGTGGACACTGTACAGGCTACCCTAACCCTAGACTAACCCTAGGCGAACCTAGGGACACGATCATGAGACACGAGGACACGCGTGTCGTGTCCTAGAGCTAGGTGCACACGTGCACGACGCGGTGATAATTCACTGTGTCAGTGTTTACCTGAATTGGTTTTGTGAGTGTTTGACACATCGTATCGTGTCGTGGTGTCGTGCCAGGCACCCTAGAAATTAGAGGACACCTAGGGCTAGAGTTACCAACCAATAGATTCGAGTTACAGCTCGGTTTTGGTTCGATTTGGGGTTTACCTAATTCGAGTGAATAGTGTTTCCACTACTAAAATAACCCAGATTAGCGACGTCATGAGACGTCGCTAAATACAGGAAATACGTCGCTAACAATGATTTGCGACGTATTTAGCGACGAAAAACCTACGTCGCTTATAGGCAAGTCGCAGATGGCAATTTAGTCGCTAAATGTCGCTATTTGCGACGCGTAGTTAATCGTCGCTAGACGTCGTAAAATGAGCGACAGATAGCGACGTATAAGTACGTCGCCAACATTGCGACGTAAAGCGACAACTAGCGACGCTTCAAAAGTTTATAAATAATGACGAGGCATGGCATCCACGTGGCCACGTTGGCAAAGTAGCGACGTATATTAGCGACGTCGAGCGACGTAACGTCAAGCGACGTAACGTCGCTAGTTAGCGACGTATAGCGACGTCTGTGTGACGTCGCAGTACGTCGCAGAACGTCGCTATACGTCGCTAATATAAAAAAAAATTTAAAATATAATTGATATTTTTGTTATGCTGTGTGTCTGTGTTTACAGTGTGTGTGAAGTACAGTGTTCAAACCATCGACAGTTTCGCTTACTGTTGTATGTTTTATCTTTGATAGAAAGAGCAACAGTTCAGGGTGCACTTCTCAGAGCTTCCTCTTCACGTCCTTCACCTTCTCGGGAACCTTTATGACGTCCGAGAAAGTGAAGGACGTGAAAATGAAGCTCTCAGAAGTGCACCCTGAACTGTTGCTATTTCTATCCAAGATAAAACATACAACAGTAATCGAAACTGTCGATGGTTCCGAACACTGTATTTCACATTCACTGTAAACACAGACACACATCATAACAAAAATACACAATATATTTTTTTAAAATTTCGGCTGCATCTCCTTTGTATATCAGATCATCGCTTATAACCCAGCGTAGGTATATTTGTCATCCCGTCGCAGATATCACAAAGTAAATATCACAATAAAAATAGAAGGCAGTGCAAAGTAAATATCATAGACACACATCCTCACAAACATTCAATAGAGTCAAATAAAAATAAAAGATGATAAAAAGTCTCCCACCAAGTGTATAAACAACAGTGTATGAATAAACAATTTGCCCATAGGGCCAATACATACAAGTCATAAAAAACCAATAAAATCACTGTGGACCCCTGCCGCGCAACTGGGATAGAATGTAGTCATACTGCTCCTGGGTGAGCTGTACCGTAGGGGCAGTAGGAGGCAGTATAATATCTGGAGTCGACGCCGGAGGCAGAGCAGTATCTGGAGTCGGCGCCGTCGATGGACCCGGAGGACGTACCTGCTCCAGCTCTCGCAGTCGCTCACCATGTGCAGCAAGGGCACTCACCACCTTCTCAGTATACTGAGCGACTGAGAGAGAAAGGCTCCTCTGCGATCCGTCCAGCTCGACCTGTCTACGCTCCGTACGCTGCGTAGACTCGGTGAGCGTCTGCAAGTTGGCAGCTGCAGCCTGATGCAGACTCATCAGCTCCTGTATACTGCGCTCGACCGCATCAAATCGTCCGATGACGATCGGAGGGTCGGATCGTCGCTCGACCGCATCAGAAATCTGCTGCTGCAACTCGCGATGCAGCCCCTCGATCTGACGACGAACATCCTCAGCTCGTGACGACGCCTGCGTAGCCGGAGACTGCGCACTGACAGAGGGGGCCCGGGATGACTCCGAAGCCAAATACGCGCCATAGGATCCCGTACCGTAGTACGTACCCTTCTGAAGACCGCCAACGGCGGTCATCCAGAGCTCGTCCGGCGATGGCTCTGCAGGCGGCTGGAAGGAAGTACCAGCCCCTCCCTCTGCTTGCGCACTAGCAGCAGCAGCAGCAGCATCAGCCGCCTCCTTCTGTAGCCGAACAAACTCGGCCTAGAATATGTTTGCTAACGTGTAAGTGTTTACTAAAGTCTATATTGATATCTATTTTCCTGTTTTCTAAATTATAGTCAGTTAATATTAGTTGAATAGAACGTACATATGCCTGCGTCGCCCTCTCGTCAATGAAGTCCCCAGCCCTCCGATGGGTGACCAGGAAGACGGTCACCATGTTCGGGTCCTCACCCTTCTTTACCTGTTAAAATATATTATCTATTATTAGTATTAAACATTATATCGAACTATATATAAATTAATGTCCGTCATAGGAAACATACCAGACGACGAAAATGCTCCGTCATCGGAATGGAGCCGCCACACCACTTATCGGCGCTCGACCGCGCCACCTTGGCCTTCTCAGACCGCTCCTGGTACTGGCACTCGCTGAATCTAGCCTTCATTGCAGTCCACTGCTCTGGCATAATCCAACCCTGGATCGGACGTCCGGCGCGATCATGACGCTTCTGGTCGTCGATCGCATCACGGATGAGCTTGGCTATGACGGCAGGAAATTGGCCCTCGATCCTCGCCGCCCGGTGTGGTGAATAGAAATAGGTCCTCTACAAGAAGTAAAATACAAAAGTTGTATAATATACATAAATGATTATTAAAATTTAAAAATAAACAAATTTTTTACCTTGAAGTGGGCGAACCAAAAGGCCTTCCTATCTGCGGGAGCATCTGAGTAGTTGAGCCAAGGCCCACCATAGTTCTGCCTCACAAATGTCCCCAGCTGTCTCTGTACTGCAGAAGGCCGATATCTATACAATAATAATTTTTCATGAATATATATGTACATATAATCATTTGAGAAATATATAATAATTAATTAACTTACTTCATAGGCCCGTCCGTCCAAATCTCCATACGCGTCTCGCCCGGGGGAGCGCATGGAGGGTCACTCTCACCTCCTACCTGGGCAGGATCAGTCTGATCGCCGTCCTCCATATGATCGGCGTGGGCTCCCTCCATAGAGCCGTCGACAGTAGGAATGCTGGACGGGGGATCAGGGATGCTGGACGCGGGATCAGGAAGGCTGGACGACGAGGGAGGAGTCGCCAACCTGCTAGAACTGCCCTGTCCCGGTAATGACCGGGAACAGGAAGGCTGGACGACGAGGGAGGAGTCGCCAACCTGCTAGAACTGCCCTGTCCCGGTAATGGACCGGGAACAGAACGGTACACTGGCGTACTCGGAGATGAGGATGGGGGTAGACTTGTAACACCCACTTTTCTAAAATAAGGATAAATTTGAACTTTTGTATTTTAAATCAATAAAATATTTGATTTTAGTCATGATATGATTTTTGGTGATTTTTAGTTATTTTAAAACTATTTAATTGAGTGAAATGTAGAAATTGGTGTTTTGCTAGTGTAACCTTAGTCATGCATGACCTAGAAGACTAATCATGACCAAGGAGACCTAATCATGTATTTAGGATTTCAAATTTCTACTTTTAAGCCTAGGGGTATTTTGGTCATTTTGACACTTTTGTGAAATTGTAAATTATATAAATTAAATATGTGTTAGTTAAATTATTTGAGACTTGACCTAGAAGTTAGCCTAATCTAGATGTTAGTCATGACCCTAGAGACTAAGTTAGAGGGTTTCAATTAAGTAATCAATTAGGGTAATATCTAGATATTTGTTAGAGAGATATTTTAGGCTAAAGGTTAAAGAAAGCTACTTTAGTTATGAGCCATTAGATTGGCTTGAAATTGTTGGAGAAGCCTTAGCCACTCATCCAAAACCCTAATGCTAACCTAATGGCAGCCATCACACATTCCCTCCCTCTATAAATACAACCCATTAATCATTAGCATCCTTTTTAATTCATTTTAATTGCCTCCTTTAGTGTTCTTCCCCAATTTCTCCCCAAATGCCCAAATCAACTCCAAATTGAGCCAAATTTCTTGCATTAGAACCCCCTATAATTGAGGATACTAAGGGAAGCTAGCTAGCAAGGTTACACAAGCATTTGGCACCCCCAAGTGAAGAGGACACCCCCCATATTCTAGGCTTTTCATTGAGTTTTCACTCAATAGGTAAAATGCCTCTAAACCTATTAATATTGTGATTTCTCTTCATGGTTGCATGCATCTAGGTACCAGGGACCTATAGGCCAACTTTGGTAGGAACTAGGTTTGATTTGGTGTCCGTATCGGATACGTATCTATGTTTAAATTCAAGTGTTTGGTGAAATGCCACTTAGGAATAAAAGTTAGTGTTTTGTAAAACAAATTACATTTTTGGGTAGACCTAGACTTGTAGGTTACAACCCTAGTTGACTGAGCATAAAACTGTGTCGTGTCCGTGTCCAAATTGGACACGAACACGTTGTGCACAGCAGTACACTGTATTCTGCTCACACGTATCTCGTACACACTGCACACATCACTTGGACACGTGAAAATTGGTGTGGATACGGAGACAGTGTCTGCGCACACTTCCCCAAAATTTCATGATACCTCGTGTCGTATCGAGGACACGAGGACACGTGCACTGGTCATGCACTGACAGTGCACACACGCACAGAGCCGACTTCGTGCGTGTCGTATCGCGCAGACACGACACTTAGACACCTCGTGTTTGTACGAGTGTGTAGACCAACATGTGGGCTATACATGGGCATGACCACGAGATCCCACGTGGCTCGTATCGTGTCCACGAGACGCGAGTACCACTGCACGATGCGACGCAGAACAGTGTGTATCAGTCGAGTTTTCTCGACTGATACAGTATTCGTGCCGTGTCCTGAGGACACGTGGTGTAATGCCTGTGTTCGTATTACGTATTTTAGGATACATATACGTATTTTATTCTGTATTGCCTGATTCCTTGTTTAGCTCTCGGCTTGGTTTAACTCTCGGTTTGGGTTGGCTTGGTTCGGCCGGCTCAATGCTTGGTTCATCATGGGCCAAGGGTGGAACACCTTAGCCTATGCTTCTCCTTCATTTCCACCACAACCCCCCTCTTTATTATCCCCACCAACCTTCTCTCTCCTCCATAATTCTCATTTACTTCTCCTTCCCCCACCATTACTCTTCTCCACCAACCAAGAACACCATAGGCAAGTGCAACTTGCTTCCACAAGAGAACCCCTTTTGATGGTTTCATTAGCTTCTCCTCATGATTCTGAACCACATTAGAACTTGTCATTTTCTATTTTGAGGCTTTAATTCTTGTAGATCTAGAGTCTTGCTATTTTCGGATTTTGGTGGTTTTGATCTATCAAACTTCCTTTTTTCAAGTTTTGATGGTTCTATGTTGTAGAGAATTTCATTCTACCCAATTTTGACCTTTGGAAAGTTGGATTCGGACTTGTTTTGACCAAGATATGGACTGTTGAAGCTTAGATTCAACTTTAGAGTTCTTGCTGTTCTTGCCATTTGGAGAAGACAGTGAACAGTGAGCTAGATTCTTAGCTTACGCCACTGAGCTGTACGCTGCTCTTTAGCGAGCGTACGCTAGCCTTGGTACGCTGCTCTTTAGGAGCGTACGCTAGCCTTGGTACGCTGCTCTTTAGCGAGCGTACGCTAGCCTTGGTACGCTGCTCTTTAGCGAGCGTACGCTAGCCTTAATACGCTGCCTGTTGGCAGCGTGTCTTTTACGTACGCTAGCATGAGCGTGCCCTAGACCCTTTCGTACGCTAGCTCAAGCGTACGCAGTCTTGAGCGTACGCTAGCTCAAGCGTACGCAGTCTTGATTGTACGCTAGCTCAAGCGTACGCAGTCTTGAGCGTACGCTAGCTTGAGCGTACGCTGACCTGTAGCTTGAGCGTGCCCTTGTGTACGCTGACCCTTGCGTACGCTTCCCATTGGAAGTGTATGGACCCTTTGGTACGCTAGCTTGAGCGTACGCTGACCTGTAGCTTGAGCGTACGCGTACCTTGGTACGCTAGCTTAAGCGAGCAAGGTGTACGCTGGCCTGAGCATAGTTTGACCTGAGCGTATGGCCTTTGGCTGACTTGGTCTCATATCAGCGTGTCAGATTTGGTTTTATTTTCCTTAAGCTTGGCTCTTTTATAGCCCTGTATATTGATATTTTATTAGATATTTTACGTCCATTTTATATCTTTACGTCTTTTGTCCTGAACTTGATAATTGCAAATTTACTTGATATGTTTGGAATTGACAATTGAGCATGACCTGATAGTGACCCGTAGTGGTGCACTCCTGACATGAGTAACCTGACATGACCTAATAGTGGCCCGTCGTGGCGCACTCCTGACAAGTACACTTGACCTGATAACCTGGCATGTTATACCTTGATAAGCTGTTACGACGGCTACCTGACATGACATGACCTGTATAATAACCTGGACACCGTGGGCGATTGTACTTGTATAAATAATCCAGTCTTGTCTTGCATCACGTCTAGAAGGGGACTCCTGAGTACCACGGTCAGGAGTACCTATTGAAATAAACTAAGGGCTAATAACTAGATTAATTTAGTCATGAAGAGATTTTCCAGCTACAGGCAATCCCGTTACCTGGGCACGCCTTGGGATCTGTAGCCTGCCGTCGAGTAGGGCACATTTCCAGCACACTGTCATGTGTTGCACCCTTCAAGCTACCTAAGGGTACATTCATTTCCTGGACGATGTATCCACCTGAATTTAACTCTAATCTTTTAACCCGGGGAACCTGGATGGTCTGCAGGGCTTGTGGCTGTGGAACAATCTCACTGCATTTTGTTAGTAATTAGGCTTGTGACAACCCTAGTTAGTTAAAATATCAAGGCGTAATTCTTGCTTGGCCGTGAAGTGATTGGATGGAGTCTAACCAGTCTAGTCTTGCCCTGATCCTATTCCAGATTATTGAATGACCAGAATGCTTGTATTTATTTTACCGATAAATGGTGAGAATTCCAAGTTCTGTTCAGACGAAGGGTTACAACCCCGGTCCTTGTTTGGTTTACGGGTTGTAACCTAGTTATCTGAATAGTTCCATGGTTATCTCGTCGTATATCATCCTGGTGTATTTTCTTTATTTTCCAGTTCTTACTTTAATTTATATCCTGTACTGATTGCTGGTTTTAGTTCTTAAGTGAAGCCTCCTTTGTGGCACTTGCTCTTTCTGGGGTCTGACCCAGCTGGTTTTGTGTGGCCAGATTTCGGAGCAGCTCCAGAGGATCTACCGACCTTCCAGCCAGATGGTGGCCACTAGACGGAACCCTGACAACGAGTGGGTTATTTTTGGCTCTCCCACTCTATTGTAAAAATATTCTTTTGGAGGCGTTTAGCCGACGAGTACCTGTTTAGCTCGATTGCACTTACTTACTGTCTGCCTACGGGCTGTAACATGATTGACAGATCCTAGGGTTGATCATGTATGACTAAACTCTTGCTAGTCCTAACATTTTGTAACGACTAGCTTCATGATCAGCTGAATATGTAATATTTGGGACGCCTTATTATTG
>JANAVB010044818.1:3155079-3302579 GCA_029216955.1 Iris pallida | reverse complement strand
TCATGTACTTTCATGTTCTTTCATGTACGCTCATGTTTCCTCATGTGTTTCCTGTATAACCAAAACATCATGTCCGTAACGTAACTTGAATGGATCCTTGTGTATTGATTGTGGGTAGGGGTGAGTATAAATGGTCATGTGATTTATCCATCATGTTCACTATGTTACTTTTCATGTTTTATCATGTACAATACAGCCTTATTGGCTGATGTCCCACATGTTCACTCATGTACATCATGTTCAACCTAAGCCAATTACATGCCATCTCGTACTCTAAATCACTAGTCACTTACAGTTCTTACTTATCATGTATATATTTCCAGTTATCAAATATCTCTTCTGTTTTCATGTACATCTTCTTACAGCGTTTCATGTATCTTACTCTATTGCTTGCTTTATATTTTCTACCATGATATGAACTGTATAAGATGTATTGTGCTCGCTCCCGTCCTGACTGGACCTATTGAAAATATTACAGATGATACCGAAGACTCCTACCCGACCTACTATGGAGCCCATCTAGACGATACTTGTGAGTTGGACCCAGAGGAGGATCCAGCTCTAGCTGAGGACGTCGTCCATACTGCTTAGATTAGTTTAGTTAGGCTTTATTTCTGTCATTGAGATCTAGATTGTATATATTCTTTCATACTCTGTAGTTGAGACCTTGTATTTTGGATATTTTGCTGAGATGTTATCTTAGACACTTAGACTCTTCTGATTATCTGTACTTCATTTTGAGTTCTATATCATATTGTACTTCTTCTTCCTTAGTTGTGATTGAGTTTACATTCTGCTATGTCACCCCATTCGGGAAGTATAAACTGCTTAGTATTATATTATTAGATGTTGTGACCTAGGACAGCGTTCTACCGCCGATACTGTGGCGTAGGCTGGACGTACCCACTTCTCGTGCCCTTACTCTAGGGTGTGGGTTGTGACACTATCGTTCGAATATCGTTCACAAGAGGTGGTTCGAATAGTAGGAATGTTCATATGTCTAATCAAGTATTTTCCCGCCCAATTAATACAATCGAATCCATAATCCGACACATAAATCGAGTACAAGTCCAACCAGCACATGAAGATGCTAATAGGTGGTTCGAATAGTAGAGGCTAGACGAGTAAAGTATGTGTGTCGCATACATGAATTCAGTAATACCAATCCTTGTTTGTAACAAAAATCAAATAGAACTAACTAGACCTGAAATATAGTAATCGACAAGTAAATGAAAGAACTATCAGAGAATGCACTCGCCTGATACCCTGAATGACTGATGTATATCAAATGTCTGAACCGGAGTCACAATGTCTTATTTAGAGCAGTACAGGTTATAATGTGTTCAATATAAGGTAAATGAAGTTATAATACATTCTACATGATTCTAGGTCAATCTAGGTCAAAGTCAACTATTGGTCAACTTTAGGGTTTGGTCAACTAAGTCAATGATCAACTAGGCTATTTGGGTCAATATCTAGGGTTTGGTTAAACTCTATTCTACAAGTCCAAATAGGCCTATTGAGTCTATTTCTAGGTCAATCTATAGTTTACCTTACCTTTCTAGGATACCTTAGGAACCAAGGTATTACATAGCCTATGACCACATATCTATATACTCATCTACATAGCTATATATATCGTAACATATACATGAGCTATATATATAGATATACCATTATGCATATATATATATATACATACATATCTACATAGCTATAATACATATCATTACATACATGCATATATTACATACTTACATTACATATATACATACATTGCATACATGCATATCATATATATATACATATATATATATATATATATATATATATATATATATATATATATATATATATATATATATATAATGTTTTATTTTTTTGTAAAAAGAGGGAAGGAAAGGATGCAATGTGAGTGTGTGTGTGTGTGTGTGTGTGTATAGAGAGTGAAGTGGCAGTGAGTGCATGTGTGTGATTGTTTTCAGATTTTAGATAAGCCAAACTCAGTGAACATCAAATCTAATCTCAGTTTTAAATAACAACAGTCCAGTTAATATTCAAAACAGTGAACATTATATATAAGTTAACATAGCAGCTTACAAACCTCATTCATGAAACCCAACTCAGTTTATGACATTGCTCAGTCATAAATAATATTAATCTACACATTATTAGCTTCAAAAATATGTAATTAGTTTTGGAAATTATGAACATTGATTTCTTTGTGATATTTCACTAAACACTTCACATAGCACACCGATACATGTCCGATACGCATATCAAATGGACACCAATTCCTACCAAACTTGGTCTACAGCTAGGGTACACCTAAATGAATGCAACTATGCAAAGAAATCAGGAATTTGAATGAGTTTGATAGGTTTTACCTATTGAGAGTGAATCTCAATAAAAAGCTTAAGGAAAAAGGGTCCTTCTCCAACTTGCAATGGTCCCAAGCCTCCAAATCCTTGCTAGCTAGCCTCCAATGGTCTTTCCTACTGTAGGGGAGTCTAATGCAAAAGACTAGACTCAATTTGGAGGAGAAATGAAGAATTGGGGATGATTTGGGGAAGAACACTATTAGGATTCTAAAGAGGCTATGTAAAAGAGGCAAAGGGGTTCTAAGGGATGTTATATAGAGGTGGAGATCCTTTAATGGCAGCCTAGGGTTATTTCTACGGTTAGGATTAAGTTTTATGAGGTTTAAAGGCCTCTAGCTAGTTTAATTCTAGGCCTCAAGCTAAAGGCCCAAGTGAAAATATCTATCCTTAACAAATATCTAACCTCAACTTAATATCTAGATATTCCTAACCTTGTCATGATGGAAGCTTCTAATCTAATATCCAGGCTCATGGATAATATCTAGGTTAAGGCAATTCTAGGTTAATCTCTAACAAAATACTTAGCACATTATCACTTAATCAAAATCCTAAATAATTCAAAAGTCACAAAATAACCAAAATACCCTTAGGCTAAAAGTTGTAAATAGTCATTCCAATCACATGGTTAGATTTCCATGGTCATGGTTAGTCTCTAGGCTTAACAATTCTAGGGTTACACTAGCAAAACACCAAAATCACAATGCACCAAATTAAATAGTATGAAATTAATTAAAATTTACCAAAAATCACTATCATGAATTAAATCCTATTATTTAATAATAGATTTTACAAAAGTTCAAAATTATCTTCATTTTAGAAAAGTGGTGGTTACAGGGTTGGGCTTACCTACTTATATATAAGCTACATATGGGTTATGGTTATGAATTAGGAGAGTTGGTTTCAGTCATGTCGGTTCCCGAGTGTCCCTGGTGGCTGTGAAATCTTGTGTGAGTCCAGTTAGATTTGAGGGCTAGAATAGAGGGAGATGAGTTGCTTTGGCCTAGCATTGCTTAGCAATGCGTTGCAGTGCAGCAGAATGCATTGATAGTAGCAGCAACAGTAGGGCCATGGCCATTTTGGCCATGGGTGTGAGTAGTTGAGAGAGGTATTGTGTGAGTATGTGTGGATTAATACCTGTGATATAGGATGTGGTTAGTTGAGTACCAGTTTAGAGGAGTTGAGAGTGATATGGAGTGAGTTATAAGTATCTAGAAGTGGTTCAGTTAATATAAGTAGCCTCATGTTTAGGAGTCATGTTAGAGTTCCTTTTAGTATCTGACATTAGGATTTAGAGGGTGAGAAGAGGGTTTGGTGTCAGTCATATATGGTATGTATATAGGTATATAGGTTATATAGTTGAGGGTTATATATATATATATATATATATATATATATATATATATATATATATATATATATATATATATATATATATATATATATATATATATATATGTTTGGGAGTGGTTATGTGAAGGCTTACCTTCACATATATATTAGTATCATATGGGGTGAGGTAAGTATTGTGAGTATATTAGAAAGTTCAGTTGTCTTGTAGGCTATTGTATATATGTGGGACTGGAATGTGCATGTTATTGTTAGGCCTAGATAGATATATGTATGAGTTTGGGGATACATGGTATATATGTATATATAGATGTTGGTCTATTTTGTTTGTTAGATATATATATGTATATATGGGCTTGGGTAATATGGGGTCTTGGTAGTATATATGTATATAGTATTGCATGATATTAAGTTGGGGGTATTAGTTGTATGTGATATGAGTTACCATGTGGGTAATTGTCACTCCCCGTTCCCAGAATACATATTTTTATGCATGTACAACTCATGAGTATTTATTTAATATTTATCATGTATTATCCTGTATTTAAATTCCTTTAATTTTATGTTAATCAATTAATCTGCTCTTTAAATTTTCATGTTAATTTATTTCCTGCAATTTTATTTCTGCAATTTTATTTCTGTACTTTATTTCCTGCTCTTATTCCCTGCCTTAGTCTTGCTTATTTGGGTTCGGGTTAGCCTTGGTTGGATCCCCTACAACCCGACCCATTGGACCCGGCCCAACTCCCACCTACCACCCCCTTTTCTATTTTAAGCTTACATCTCTTTCTCTCTCCTCATAAACTCACATTCTCACCATTACTCCTCTTCTTCTTCTTTATTACTCTCTCCACCTACCAACCGTAGGCAAGTACAACTTGCTCCCCATGAGAACCCATGTTTTTGTAGTTCATTTATCTTCCTCGCAAGATCCTAAGAGAGTTTAGAACTTGGCATTTTTCATTTCGAAGTCTTAATTTTTGTAGATCTAGAAATTAGTTATTTTCGGAGTTTGGTGGTTTTGATCTATCAAACTTCTTTGTTTTCAAATTTTGATGGTTCCATGTTGTAGAGAAGTTTATTCTACCCAATTTTGACCTTTAGAAAGTTGGATTTGGACTTGTTTTGACCAAGTTATGGACCTTTGAAGCTTTGGGGTGCAACCATGGAGTTCTTGCTGTTTGGAGAAGACAGTGAGCAGTGTACGCTAGCTTTTTAGCTTGCGTCACTGAGCTGTGCGCGCTCTTTAGCGCAGCGCAGTATGGAGTCCATACGCTACCTTTTTAGGAAGCGTGTGTCTTGCATACGCTACCTTTTGGAAGTGTATGTCGTATGGAGTTCATACGCTGCCTTTTGGGAGCGTATGACTTGCATACGCTGACTTGAATGGTCAGGAGTCGTATGGAGTTCATACGCTGCCTTTTGGGAGCGTATGACTTGCATACGCTGACTTGAATGGTCAGGAGTCGTATGGAGTTCATACGCTGCCTTTTGGGAGCGTATGACTTGCATACGCTGACTTGAATGGTGTGGAGTCGTATGAAGTTCATACGCTGTGCGCGCTCTTTAGCGCAGCGCAGTATGGAGTCCATACGCTACCTTTTTAGGAAGCGTGTGTCTTGCATACGCTACCTTTTGGAAGCGTATGTCGTATGGAGTTCATACGCTGCCTTTTTGGAGCGTATGTCTTGCATACGCTCACTTGGGTGACTAGGGGTCGTATGGAGTTCATAGCGCTGCTTGACTTGAGCGTAGCATGACTTGAGCATAGCCTGACTTGAGCGTACGCTGACCTTACTTATCCTGGATCTTCTATAGCCCTGTGTATTGATATTTTATTAGATATTTAACGTCCATTTTATATCCTTACGCCTTTTTGACATGAACTCGATAAAATCATGATATGATAATATTATTAATATCAATTGTTATGTGGAATGTGCCTTGTGTCCCGATTGATTTTTGGGATACCCAGTATGACTGGGACTTGACCATGAGAGTTATAGACTCGACCCCGTTTAATGCTAATTGACTTTCATGCTTGTCACCATTGATGACGATAGTTATCTTGACTAAATTGATCATGCGTTCCTAGTTGGAACTAAGAGGCTGGCTAGTCGTCTTATTGAATTAAATGAATGAGACACGTTCATGTTATGGACTATTGTAATCGACTGGCTGATCCCGAATATTGACATACATGCACATGCAGGCTTCAATCTATTTATTTATTTATTTACTTATTTATTTGCTACAAAAGAAGCATGTGTACTTTATGGTCAAGGCATGATTACTCCGTGGTTAGATTTGATTGTTGCATTACGCTATGTAAGACCTGCAACCTAATCGCACTGGTATCGTTGTAGAGTTATGCATATCGTACCCCGTACGAAAGTACTCATTTGAATGACCATGATCCACGGCATGGGATTTTACTCAACGTAGGGACTATTAAGTTAAATAAAATAATGATTGCATGGAGAGAATGGATTCCCGAGTTCTTACATGGCAGCCCCCTTGGGACAAGTAGTACCCGACGGGCCGGCTGGTTCCCACAGATACTGTAAATCTGCCACACGGGCAGGGAACAGTATCTGCTTTTATTATTATTGTATATTGTATATTGACGGGCGTCCTGCTAGGACTCGTCTAATTCATGCATGGCGTACATGATTGACTGGATAGACTAGCCTTGCTTGCACATAGTAAGAACTGAGGAATCCCTAATTGCATTATTCCAGGATAACTTGGGACTCACAATAGCAAGCCGTAGGAGTTGATTGGCCGTTCAAGATGATTTGTTTGTGTACTGTACTACTCTGTTACCTAACTGGGATGATCAGAATGTCAGGACATGACGGGCCAACTTCTGTCCTTGTTTGGTTGGGAGGTTGGTTCGAAGTGTCGTGATGTGATGTGAATCCTAGTGGAAAGCAGAGATCTATTATTATATTTCTCATTACTGGTTTTAGTTCTCATGTCGTGCTTCCTTATGGTACTTGCTATTAGAGGTCTAACCTCTCTGGTTTTGCATGGCCAGATTTAGAGCCGGTCCCCGAGGATCCAGCTTACTTCTACCTCCAAGATGGTCAACACTAGAAGGATGATCGCAGGAGGACTCGAGTGGGTTTCTTACTTCCCCGCTCGTTTTGTTATCTACTTTATACCTTGCCGTTTGGCACCGACATGTTAGTCGGATCGTCTTGTACTTACTTTTACATAATTGTAACTAAAGTCAGGCTGCAGCTGATAACAATTGTGTATACTTTTGCTACATCAATCTGGCTATGTTTTGTAAAGCCAGATATCAAGAACATTTTGATAGAGCGTTTGGGACGCCTTACTGCTTTATCTTACATGTTCTCTATTTCTGTTTCTTGTTTGAATGATTGAGACAATAGATGTGTAATGACCATAGTAAGACTTTTATGTAGTATGCACTCCCTCGTCTGGTTAGACAGCATTGATCGTATTATACGGTATTCATCTACCCGTAATACGTAGCTGGCTGAGTCATTCCCCCGCTCTCCAGTATTCTGGTTCTGGGGCATGACAGTAATGTATATACATATGTTAAAGTATATACATAGATGTTAAACTAGTATGACCTAGAAATGGACTCTCTAGGCCTATGTGACCAAGTAGACTAGAGTTTGACCAAACCCTAGATAGTTGACCAAGTTATCTTAGATGTTGACCTAGTTTGACTAGAAGGTTGACCAGAGTTGACCAAGAGTTGACTTTCACCTAAATTGACCTATAATTATGTATATTGCATTGTAAACTTTAATTATTATATTTTGAATACATTGTAACCTGTGTTGCTCTAAATAGGACTCAGTTACTCCAGTTTGGACATCTATACATATCAGTTGCTCAGGTTATCAGGCGAGCACATTCTCTGATCATTTTTATTCATGATAGTATCTATATTGCCTGCTTTAGACTACTTTACTTGATGCTGACACATTGTTATCACGGACCAGTACTCTATGGATCTTGTCGTGCGATGTTATCTCCTCAGCGGATACATTGGGTATTTCATGTTCATGTACTTTACCATATGCATCATGTACTCCTTGTATTCGTATTATTCGTGTACAAGTCGTGTGCTCTCATGTGCTCACACGTGTTACTTGTGCAAAACTAACCATCGTGTACGTAACATAACTTAATCGGATCCTTGTGTATTGGTCGGGGCGGGAGAGTAGAAGTGGTCATGTGATTAAAACCCCTCTAGTGTAACTCGTGTGCATGTCTATTATACCTTCATGTATAATGGAGACTCGTAGTATACATCGTGTGCAAACCTATGCCAATCACATGATCATCTTGTGCTCTAAAACACCTATATTTAGTATAGTTCATAGTTTCCTACTATATTTCATGATTCAGTTTACTTATCCATATATCCTGTATTTCTTGTACTATTTTGCAGCATGTCATGTATTTTATTCTACTGCTTGTTCTATATTTCTTGCAATGTTTTGGATCTGTTTTGGAGATATGTGCTCGTTCCTGTCTCGATTGGACCCATTGACAAAATATTACAGATAACTTGGAGGACCCTTGGCACTACCTTTTATGGAGCTGGCGTAGACGGCACTTGCGACCTGGACCCTCAGGAGGATCCAGTTGTACTGAGGAGACTACCATAGTTCTTAGGCTAGATTGCTAGGCTTTGTCTTTCTTATTTGTGTTGTCATTGAGTTCGTATTATTCAGATATTATGTAGTGTGTTGATAACACTTAGACTTATTTCATTTCTGGTTGTATCTCACTCTGTGGATTTCATATCTATCTTATCGTACTATTTATCTACCCCCAGTTTTTGTGATGAGTTATATCTTCTGAGATGTCCTCCGATTGGAGAGTATATTCTGGACAGTTTATTTATACTGTGTTAGATGTTTGAGACCTAGGACGACGTTCTACCGTCGACACTACGGCGTAGGCTGGACGTACCCACGGTCTCGTGCCCTTACACTGGATGCGGGTTGTGACAACCACTCTGTTCAAGACTGAAGCTGTTTTGCCGTATGAGTCTGTATTTCAATATTCAATGTAATTTTTATATTTTTGAGTCTAAGAATACTATGTACACCGAGTCGTACTGGCAAATTGGCTACCCCAAAATATTTTCAAAATATCCTATATTTTGAAAATAGCCTATTTTTCAAAAAGCTTCTAACTGTTTAAACTTTTCAAAAAGCCAAAAACTCAAAATTCGATTTACAGAATTTCCAAAAAAATCAAACTCTGACACCAACAGAGTTCGGACCGAACTCGCCCCGAGTTCGTTTGGTGTCGTTGGATTTTGAATTTGGTCATCCTGCAGTTACGGAGGCAACGACTATTTGTCGAGATTCTTTCAAAGAATTCTGTCTGGATTCTGTCAGAATTCTGCCTGAGTTCTGACTTTGGAAAACCTATAAATAGAGAAGAATTTCACTCATTTCAGCACACCTCTCTTCTCTCTTCTCTCTTCTCTCTAAGCTTAAACATCTTCCAAAGTGTTCTAAAAGCTTTCATTTTCAAATCCCAAGCCAGTTACAATTTTCTAGTCGATTTGCTAGTACGGTACGGTCTAAAAGTTTCAGAGAGATTGTAATCAGAGGCTTAATTGAAGAAAGACACTTCATAATTGAAGTTGGTCGAGTACTTCGCATCAAAGCTCGCGTTGTAGAAGTTGCAAGGATTTCGTATGAAAACTTGCAGTATTTTTCAATAGTGGATTCAACTGGAAGCTAGAGTTCTTCCGACTAGAATAGTCCTCACAAAAGAGAAACCAGTATACATCACCGTGTTTGCATTTACTTTCTAATCTCTGCCTTTCATTTACTTACTTGTGATATATTATATGTGATCTTGTTGCTAACATTTTTAATTAGCTAAATTCCGCTGCCTACTCTATTCACCCCCCTCTAGAGTATTGCACATTACAATTCGTTCATATATATATATATATATATATATATATATATATATATATATATATATATATATATAAAAATATATATATATATATATATATATATATATATATATATATATATATATATAATTATTATTATTATTATTATTATTATATATTTATACAATAATAAATAATAATAATATATATATAATAATAATAATAATAATAATAATAATAATTATATATATATATATATATATATATATATATATATATATATATATATATATATATATATATATATATATACTTAAAATATACTTATATATAATTATATATATATACTTAAAATATACTTATATATTTTAAGTATATATATATATATATATATATATATATATATATATATATATATATATATATATATATATATATATATTATATAATATATATATATATATATATATATATATATATATATATATATATATATATATATTATATAATATATATAATACTAAAAAAACTTCAGGAGAGAGAAGCTCTCCACAGGCAATTTTGGGCGATGGGCGCTGCTGTTCTCCGGCAAGGTGCTGCCGGCCACCCTTCCCGCGGGTTGTCTTCTCCGGTGGTCAGGTAAGTCGCCGTTGTATTCCCGCGCTCCTTTGGCGGTCCCGGCGGCTCTTCTTCTTCCCAGGCGTGTCCTTCCTCTCCTCTTCTCTCCTGGCGTGGCTTCATCTCCCCGTTCCTTGTCTTCTCCAGTGGCTATTGCTCTGTGCGGATCGGTCTCCGGCGCTGTGCCCTGCACTCATGGTCGGGCTCCCATCCGGGGGCGTAGCCCCCTCGGTGGTGCCTCCTCTGGCGCCGTCCCTCGTGGCTGGGCCTCCCGTTCAACCTTTGGCGACTGCTCCTTGGTCGGCCGCTCAGCTCTCCCTTCTTGGTTTGGCTACTCCGGTGGTCGCTGCCCCTCTACCTTGGCCCCCAGCGGCCTCCGCCCCCCGTCCTGGCTCCTCTCCGTCAGGGCTCACTCGGCTCCTCGCGACGCCGACTCCCGCATGTGCCTCTACCGGCCCTCTCCCTTCACTGGCCTCCTCGTTAGCTGCCCCGCCCTTGGGTACCGAGCCCCCTACTTCCCGCTTCTCCTTTCCTGTTCAAATTCGAATTTGCCGCCCAACCAGCCTTCTCCTTCGGTTGGCGCAGGGACTCCAGCACCCTTCCATGCAGCGTTATCCAGTGGTGCACGTTCTTTTGCACCTGACCCAGCGCTATCCAACCTTGCGCCCCTCTTACAGCCCAACCAGGCTTGCTCCTTAGCTGGCGTAGGGTCCACCGCACAGCCCTCTTCGGTGCTATCCAGTGTAACGCTCCCCAATCCCATGCGCCAAACGTCCATTGCAGCCCCGTACATGGACGCCCCTGCCTCACCTTTTCTCTCTCCATTGCTATCTACTCTCGCACTATCCATGGCTGCGCAATCCTCATCCGCGCCTACACCTACGCTTCACTCCCTCACCCTTCACCAGGATCAGCACTTTAATATTGGTGCTCCTTCTTCATCCGCGCTCTCCCCAATGCTCATCTCTCCTGCGCTATCCAATGCGGTGCACTCATCAGCCGCGCCCAACCAATCGACTATCCCCAAGGCATAAATTTCGTCAGGGCACATCAATGCCGGCACTTATTCCTACTCATTGCTACCCAACGCTACGCTACAACCCTCTGAGCATATCTCTCTTAGGAATAAGCCTCTGACGGATCCATCTTCGGCCCCAATAACCGACCCGCTCATTCTTATGCGGATATGGCTAGGCCGGACCGACCAGCTAAGAACTCTTCAATAATCATCAATATTGACCTTCCTGAATTCGAGTATTCACCTTCGACAGACGTCCACGATATCACTCTGTCGTTCTCCCCCAAAGAAATATCCTCTATGTCAGAGATATTCTCTCATACTTTCATCTTCAAATTCTCCATCGGATGCCTAAAGTTATTGCGTGTCCAACAAGTAGTCGCCAGCTGGGGTCTCGGCTCTGATTACAGGGTGGCCCCGATGGACCCCAAACACATTCTCATGCATCTATCTTCTGAGGCCGATCATAAGAATGTCTGGACCAGAGGCACCGGCAGGATCGACTCTCATATCATAAAAATTGTTAAGTGGTCCCTGGATTTCAACGCGAAGGAAGACTCGACGATTGTTTCTGTCTAGGTCACACTCCCTAACCCACCGCTTATATTCTTCGTTCCTACGGCTAAGAAGCGGATCACCAACTCATTTGGGACTTTCGTGGCGATGGCTGATGAAACTCGCAACCTCTCTAAAGCTAATTATGCCAAAATATGCATGGAGCTAGACTTAATGAAGGAGCTTCCTAATTCTATTCAAATCTCGCTTAGCAACAAGATGCACACTCAACAAATTATTTATGATAATAATATTATCTTTTACAAGCATTGTCATTTGAGAGGCCACACCACCGATCTCTGCTTTAAAGTGCACCCGGAGCTAAAGAAGAAAGTGAATCATATGAGAAGACAGAATCAAAACCCCTCGCTCCTTCCTTTACCAAACTCCCATCTTCGTTTCGCTGGAAACTCTCGTGGTCAAGATCAATCCTAGAAAAGTGCTCCCGCGTCCACAAAAACTCCAGGAATTAACCTCTGCAATAAATTTGATACCCTATCTTCGGACTACAACGAGGACACACAAGAGGCAAATATCTCAGATGAGCCCTCGGAGATCGACAATACACCTTGAATAGAAGCCATCGCCCTAACGGAGACAACGACGGGGCAGACTCCCAAAGGGGACGAGATTCAGAGTCAGACGGACCACATTGAGAGGGAGGCATCAGATGTTCTCACAGTGCCGGTCTTCGTACCTCCTCCCTCAGTAGACCAGTGCTTAGACAAAGGCCACCTGCACACAGTAGCATCAGTCTAATCGGGGAGGGACATCGCCAGCCACTCTACATATTTGGAGGCCGCTTCTGACCCCTCTATGGTTGTCGACATCCACTCGGAATATTGTCTAATATCGGCCAAGAATCGGTGGCCAGAGTGCAACAAGCGTTAGACGCCGGTTTTACCACCTCGACTAACTACTTTGGTGCCTTAGCAAAAATAGAAGGAGAGGTTTATCTTCACCCAACAGCAGAATTCATAGAAGAAGTAGACCACGACATGGACAAAGATTAAGAGGTGAGTGCCCCTATAGGCACCAACAAAAAGAATAACCACAATCGAAGAACCAAAGAGGTCACGCCAAGGATCACTCAATCCATCGCTAAAATCTCCACCGCCCCTCCTGCAACACGCCAATGATTAACATCCTAACTTGGAATGTCCGGGGTATCGCCAACAAACCTACTATGAGAAGAATAAGAAGTCTTAATAAAATCCACATAATTGATATCTTGGTGATCATCAAACTCAAACTCCCTCAAAAGAAACTCAAGCACATCCAACTGCAGTTAGGATTTCCTTCTGCCATCGCTGGCTGCCATGACATCTGAATCCTGTTCACCGCAGACGTGAGGCACGACATCATCGAAGACTCTAGGTAGGCACTGTCATGCTGGGTGGAACACCCTATTCTTCAGACTAGGTCTCTCTTGTCCGTTGTTCACGGGAGCTGTGACATTATAGAATTCAAACAGCTTTGGGAATCGCTGATCGGCCTTCACTTCAGTCATATCAACCTCCCTTGGCTCTGTATCGGAGATTTTAATGCTATCACCTGCCGGAATGAGAAGTCGAGAGGCCGGCCGCCTCCCACGTCAGCGATGAATGACTTCACCAACTTTATTTTTGAAGCTCACCTGCCCCCTCTACAGTTCTCCGATAACGCCTTCTCTTGGTGCAATATGTAAGACGGAGCCAACCGTCAACATTCTCGTCTCGATCGTGCGCTCATCAACTCGAATTGGGCAGACCTTGAGCTCAACACAAGCCTCACCCACCTCAATTCCACCGAGTCGGACCACTCCCCGCTCCTTATCGAGGTCAGCACAAAGACCAGCCATCCTAAGAAAAGCTTCTGTTTCCTCAATTTCTGGATCTACCACCCGCAGTTCAGGAAAACGGTCTTGACGGCCTGGTGGGGCCTTAACGCCTCGATCCCTTAGCTCATATGGCCGCTAAATTGAGAGCCACGCAGAATGCGCTCGTGCGTTGGAGCAAGGACGCATTCGGCGACATCTTCCAGGCTGTCCGGTCTGCGGAAGACGACATTACTCGTACGGAGATACTGTATTGGGGGTCTGCGGAAGGCCGCATTTACTTATTTATGTCTCTATCCAATGTTATGTTAGTTATTGTTGTTTTAGTTCATAGTTTGGCTTCCTTTGTGGTATTTGCTATTGGGGGTCTTACCCTACTGGTTTTGCTTGACCAGATCTGATAGAGGAGCCCGAAGGATCTTTCATACCATCTACTCGATGGTGACTACCCGGAGCACCAGAGTACCTTAGTAGGTTTTCTATTTTATTCTCCCACTAGTTATGTACATTATTCTTTTGTAGCGTTTAGCCTCCAAGCACGTGCTTAGCTCGTGTTTTGGATCTTGACATTTAGCCTAGGGGCCTAAACATGATTTGTGTATTCTAGACTATAGCTAGAGCTTATCATGTATGACTATTACTCTTGCTAGTTCTTCACTTTATATTGCTACCTTTATGATCATCCATGTATATATAGTTTGGGACGCTTTACTATTTTACGTCTGATAATCATACTTCTTGTACCTTGCATATTTGCCTGTGATTGAGATACCTAGGATTGCTTGACCTAGGATTGACTGTTGGATTGTCGTAGTAACACCCATATCTTTACAGCTTATACGTTATTTCGGGGTACTGGAGTACTTTGGAATACGTAGCTGGCCTGGTCCGTCCCTACATGCTAGTATTCTGGTTCTGGGGCGGAACAATATGAAACACAAAAGAATTGCTTGTCGCAATAGTGTAGAATCAATAAAATCATGGCATAATTCTTCACGAAATACTTGCTATAGAACTGCTTTACATGAAAACTGATGCATGCTTTCTCAGGCCATATTTACTTAGCCTATGCAAACCAAAGGATGAATCGATTAATGTTTATCGCAACGATACGGCTAAAGTGCAGAAAATGACTAAGTTCGAAAGAAAGTATAAGTTTTCTACCAAAAAAAGAAAGTTAAAGGTTCTAGAAAAGAGATAGAATATTTCATAAATCTGCAAAAACGGTCATTGGACAACTTATGCATAAGGAGTAGTTTCCTCGAACGGTTGCCTAAGCCAAGGAACCGATTCGGCCCGGGAGGAATGAGTATAGCTAGTGCCAGCAGGATTGGTACGAGTGATTCGGGAACTTTTGGGTCGGGCTCGCTAATCATCGCGAAAGGATCACCATCTAATACAGTTATAGTCCACCATGGCTTGAAATTGCCAGTGACCTTCACACCCTTTCACTGCTTAAACTAATGTACGTGACACGGGATGAATATGATAGCTACTCAATGTATACAATTTCATATGCTTGCCTAAAAATATATTAACATGCAAATCAATCAGGATGGTTAGAAAGATCACCAAATAGCTAACATGTTTTATAAAACTGCTTGAACCAAATACAAAGCTTAGGTTTAATTAGCCACTCTCCAGTACATGTGATTATACTGACCCTCGCTCTTTGCAGGTGATAGAAATCAAGGAGAACGCGCCAACTGACCAAGGCGACATTCGTGTTTTGAAGCTTCGACTGCGGGTCGAAGACTCCCGTCGCATCAACTTTTGAAGACTCTCTGCAAGTCCAAAAAACATGTCTCAGCATCCCTCGCATCCAGGTGGCTGGAATACTTTTATTATAAATAAGGGATATATGTATGGAACGGCTATCTCATCAGCACTCCTTTTGTAATCTAGTCATGTTGTAATGCCCGCACGAGACGATTGTTATAGAGTCGGTAAATGATGTCTATTATCAATAAAATGCAAAGTTTCTCTATCTCAATGTGTTGTTCAATTTGTCTGTGCTCTCTCTTAGTTGTTGTGTTTCGGATTACCTTATGACTATACCTTGTGCGATCGCAACCTAGGTTCGTACGGTATCACGACCGGGGGACGACTATCGATTCTTCGGAATCGGGGCGTGACATAATGGTATCATAGCACGGCTTTACGTCCTTGGCCTCTATTCTTAAGTTTCGAGGAAAAAACTTTTTATTAGTTGGTTATGGTGTAGTGCCCCGTCCCTACATCGTGCCCCGTTTTCGTCTATAGGATGCGCGAGAAAGGAACACTGTCGCTACCTATTCAGTCGGGACCGATAGATCAGGATCGGTTGAATCAGTCGAACAGGAACGATTGAATTAAGATATTTTTTCGTTATGGAAAGGCTTCTTCGGAATCAAGTCCTGTATTCAGCGGGTTGCGCCTCGAGGATTGGCTCTGCGACTGAGTCGGGAGAGACCTCCCGTTGCTCTGTTTTTCATGCCACACTTGCTTTGGCTTTGGTTTTCGTGAATGCATTTTCGTGAATATTTTCGATGGTTTTCATGCCTTGTGTTTTCGAACTTCGCATTCATATCGAACCCCTTGAATAGTGCAGTATTCTAATTAATTGCTTATGCGATTGCAGGTGATTGCGTAGGCGACGTCTAAGTGCAGCCAACCAGTCCCTCGCTTGAAGCAAAGACTAAGGTGAGTGGCTGACCTTCTTCGCCTCGACCCTTTGTTTCAAAATTGATATGAAACACAAAAGAATTGCTCGTCGCCATAGTATAGAATCAATGAAATCATGACACGATTATTCACGAAACACTTGCTATAGAACTGTTTTATATGAAAATTGATGCATGCTTTCTTAGGCCATATTTACTTAGCCTATGCAAACCAAAGGATGAATCGATTAATGTTTATCGCAACAATACGGCTAAAGTGCAGAAAATGACTAAGTTTGAAAGAAAGTATAAGTTTTCCACCAAAAAGAGAAAGTTAAAGGTTCTAGAAAAGAGAGAATATTTTATGAATCTGCAAAAACGGTCATTGGACAACTTATGTATAAGGGGTAGTTTCCTCGAACGGTTGCCTAGGCCAAGGAACCGATTCGGCCGAAGAGGAACGAATATAGCTAGTGCCAGCGGGACTGGTACAAGTGATTCAGGAACTTTCGAGTCGGGCTCGCTACCCGCCGCGAAAGGATTGCCGTCTAACACAGTTATAGTCCACCATGGCTTGAAATTGCCAGTGACCTTCACACCCTTTTACTGCTTAAACTAATGCATGTGACATGTGATGAATATGATAGCTACTCAATGTATACAATTTCATATGCTTGCCACAAAACATGTTAACATGCAAATTAATCAGGATGGTTAAAAAAATCACCAAATAGCTAACATGTTTTATAAAACTGCTTGAACAAAATGGAGAGCTTGGGTTTAATTAGCCACTCGCCAGTACATGTGATCATACTGATCCTCGCTCTTTGCAGGTAGTAGGAATCAAGGAGAACGTGCCAACTGACCAAGGCGACGTTCGTGTTTTGAAGCTTCGACCGCACATCGAAGACTCCCGTCGCATCAACTTTTGAAGACTCTCTACAAATCCAAGAAATTTCTCGACATCCCTCACATCCAGGTGGCTGGAATACTTTTGTTGTAAATGAGGGATATATGTATGGAACGGCTATCTCATCGGTACTCCTTTTGTAATCGAGTCATGTTGTAAAGCTCGCGCGACATAATTATAATAGAGTCTGTAAATGATGTCTATTATCAATAAAATACAAAGTTTCTCTGTCTTAATGTGTTGTTCAATTTGTCTGCGCTCTCTCTTAGATGTTGTGTTTCGGATTACCTTATGACTATGTCTTGTGTGATCGCAACCTAGGTTCGCACGGCATCACGCCCGGGGGACGACTATCGATTCTTCAGAATCGATGCGTGACACTCACGGTGGGAAGGTGATACTTATCAAGCACGTGCTCTCCTCCATTCTGATTTACACCTTGGCCGCCTGCTCCCCCCTAAGAAGGTCCTCTCCAAGATTGAGAATCTTTTTGCCAAATTCTTTTGGGGCCATAGAGACGGTAAGGATAAGCGTCATTGTGCCAGCTAGGATTCTATGGCACGACCCACATCTGAGGAGGCCTGGGATTCTATAGGTTGGCGCACATTGTCGATGCCTGTTCGATAAAGATATGGTGGAAATTAAGAGAGCACCGTACCATGTGGGCTCGCTTCATGAAGGCTAGGTATTTTATGTATTCCCATCCATCGGTCGCCACCCTCAACAACAGATCATCCGCTTCTTGGCGACGCATCCTCTCCAGAAGGTGGCTCGCTAAACCCTTGATTCATCTTCGACTGGGCTCGGAAGAGTCCTCTCTCTTATCCGAGCGGTCGTCGGGGGACGACCTTCTTCTACCATCTCCAACAGTCCCCAAGAATAGATCCATCAGGGACCTGTGCGGCGACGATGGGGCTTGGAACTGGGGGCGGGCGCGAACGTGGCTCGGCGCGGAGGCTGCTGCAGCTTTAGCTGCCTCCGACATGGTGGTTGGGATGGGCCCCGACTCCCTGTAGTGGACTCAGACGGCCAACGGGAGATTCTCCCTCGTGTCGGCGCATCGTGCGGCTCGGGTGCACGGTCCGGCATCCCCTATCGTCGCTCTATACCGGCAGTCTTGCATCCCTTTGAAGTGGGCCATTTTGTTATGGAGAGCTTTCCACCATAAACTTAATTTCACCGACGATGCCCTTGCCACCATCGGCTTCAGTTTAGCGTTGGCTTGCCACTGTTGCATGGAGCGCCAGCCTAAAACTGTGGACCACATCCTATCGTCGGGCGATCTCGCAGTCGGGGTGTGGCATCAGTTCAAGACTTCTTGTCTTCCAAAATCGGAGGGCGAATGCTTTATCGACCTTTTATCCATCTGGGGCAATGCTTCTCACGGTTACCAGATTGTTGCTGTGGCCATCACTTGGGTTATCTGAAAAAATTGCAACAAACACAGTATGAAGGCTATAAGTACAACAGTGCACAATTGATTTCGGAGGTAAGAAGACAAATTCATAAGGCTACTCATAAGTGCAAGCACATCGTGCCAAAATTTTGGTCCTTATTGTGATGTTTGGTGTGAGGTCTTGAGGCCTTTACGGGCTCGTTTGATCGAGACGTCTGGCCTCGGCGCGGGTGTCTCCTTTTTGCTACTCCACATTTTTCTTTTTGTCAAGAGCTTACCTGTACAGGCATGTATTATTTTGTGCCTTTATATATCAATATATGGATTGGTCGTTTGATATATATATATATATATATATATATATATATATATATATATATATATATATATATATATATATATATATATATTTGGGTGTCTGCGCATCCCCATCAACTGCCACCCAACCGGGTTGATGCGGGAGGGGGGGCTTGATCCCGGGTCTCCCAGTCGAGATCCCCCCCCCCCCTCGTGCCACTTGCGCTACGAGTACCGGACACACACACACACACACACACACACACACACACACACACACACACACACACATATATATATATATATATATATATATATATATATATATATATATATATATATATATATATATTTATATATAGGGAGACACATACATATATATACACAAGTATAGTCCCAATACCCCTAAAACATGACGACCACATCCAATAGGTGGATTAGAGTCTAGTTAGCATAGTAGATAGCTATAGTGATGTATTGTGTAGAATGTGCCATGTGTATCACTAGTGTAGTAGTCCAAAAACCCCCCAAATTGATCCTATGTCCTAATATAACATGACACAACCTATTATTATCCATATGTGGACACTATACTAGCCTCATATACTATCCACATGTCCATTTAGCCTATGAAGCAATATGACAAACACTTGGTGTGCTATCCTCGGATTTCTTCCAAAAGTGGCACAAAACGCATTCTAACTTTCAAATAGAGATTCATTAGAGTCTCAAAACTCTTCCTATGGGTAGTCCTAAACCATGGGTGAGTTTCCTAATAGTATCGTGAATGAATTAATGTCTAAACTAGGAGAAATGACAAGTATTTACCTATTGGGAGATAGATTCCCAATGAAACTCTCAAAGAGGGCTCTAGTGTCAAGTAGGACACAATCCTCCAAGCTTTTGGACTACTTTACTTATGCTCCTTGGTCTCCAAGCTCCAAGCCTTCTAGGATGAAGAATGGGTGAAGATTTGAGAGAGTTTAGAGGGTTTTGGTGGAGGAATGAGTGGAAAATGGAGAAGTTTTGTGGAGGCTCTAAACTAGGGTTTTTGAACTCAAAATGAAATGAGGAAGAATGAGCCTCCTCTTCATTTATGACTAGCCATAGAGGGAACCCTAGAAGCCTATGGAAAATGTCCATAATGCCCTCAAATTGTCATGAAGACTTTAGTTAAATTTAGGGGAGTTCTAGCCTAATTGCTTGATTAGTTCTAGCCCTAATCTTGACCTATTTATGACTTAAATGAGTCTGGTTGTGTCCAACCTAAATCATAGGTCCAAGTGCCATGTCTAGTCCAAATAGGTCAATGAATCAAGAGTCTAATAAATAGACTAGTCTACCAATAAATGCAACCTTCACGAGCAATTAATTAAGTAACTATATATACAATATAAATGATATAAATTAACAAAAATAATCCTATCTAGGATTTAGGTAGTTATAATCCTACCCCCTAGAAAATTTTGTCCTTGAAATTAAGATACCTCGCCCCTCTCTTGGGCCAATCATAACCTATTCATCAAAGTTTTCTATGATCAAACCCCCAACAATCATAGTTCAAGGTAGCCCTTTCATATAACATACAATCGTACAATTCTACTGAAGGAACAACCATACATGGATATAGTCTCTATCTGTCATGAATTGTGCTCTCAATCAGGGTCACTTGCTAACTATACTATAGCTAAATTATTTAACAGCATGGGTTACCACTTCTAATACTACCGGTATACTATGGTTCTAGGCCATGGGTATACTCAACTCACTGGCACATACTATCTAGGATACTATACTACACCTTATAGGATACTATCTTCTAGTATCTGTCTCAGTTCCTCAATCACCTAAAAATTGCTTAACTCTTCTTCTTGCGATGAACACTTGTATACACCCGCAATCATGCACCCTATTGATACACCCTTTTCCATCAAGAATACTCTCTTTAGGGTGTCTACCCAAGTCTTGACACTATCTACATAAGGCACTAACTCCTATATATGGTACTTGGAAGGTACTCTCATACTAGGTTACTCATGTCTCTCCTATACTAGCCACTAAAATGTTTGTGCCTAAACCTCTATAATAGTTGAGATACTCTGGCTCTTGCTACTAGGGTACCCCTTCTATCATGATACCTGGTGAAAACTCATACTCTGACACTTATCAATCACTCTCGGGTTCACATCTATGATCAGTTATCAAAGTACATACACAATTACTTCCTAACCATTATGACACCATGACATCTCCGTGGTACCCTTATGCTCATCATACTACTCCCTGATACATACAACTTCTATACCCAAACTAGCAAAGTACTATACCTACTAAACTTACCTCTATATAGATTGCCTTTCTTCTTTAGTGCCTGGATCACTTGTACTCTTACTTCTAAGTACCCCTTCATCCATACAAAATTTCTTCTTCGAGCAATCATACCATGAATTGTATTTTACTTCCTTCGAGCAATCATACAAAAATTTCATACTACCATTGCAACATTCATCCCTGAATTTATATCTATTTTAGCACAATATTACAACGAGCATTTATATGACAAGCATGTAACATGACTACGATTTCACATTTCTATAAGAGAAGCATGCAAGAATAATATGGTTACTCTCTTTATCAATTTCTTTTTATTAATGGTATGACTGGTCGATGGATAGAACAAGAGTCATTTATTAAGAGTGAAGATAAAGAAAGAAGGATCAAAGTCTCTCACTGTTGGAGAATTGTCGAGAGAAAGAGGTCTCCAATGATTCACTCAAGTTTTGCCTACGCGGTCACCTGCAATTGCACCAACAGAGGATAAATTCTCTCTCTTTTTTCTTTCTCTCGGAATTCGATATGAATACGTAAATCGCTGAAGAATAGTCAACGAAAACCATCAAAAATATCCACAAAAATATGTTCATAAAATCAACAGGAAATCAACAACAAAACCAACATCGAAAACTAACATTGGAAAGGTTTGAGGAAGTGACTCTTATACAGAGTTCTTCTTCAAGACACGATTAAGGCATTTGGGACTTACATCCGAAGAAGCTAATCCAAAGAGAGGGAGGGTCTTAATTCAATCTGTCTCGATCAATCGATACCGATAGGATTGCCAATACAGTACCCGGCTGGGGAATGTGTAATACATGCAGTAGTGAGGGGGTTATACGACAATGAAGAATGAGAGTTATAGGGGCTATGTGAGGGTGGTTGAAAGCGAAAATCGGTGGGGTCGGGTCGACACAACATTGGTGAAGGTGGTGCAAAGGAACATTGTAAAACCCCTAAATTTCTACTATATTTTTAGTACTGATTTTTTTATTATACATCGCATAGTCGTATTGTACATCGCACGAAAATTTACGTTCTTCGTATTTACTCGTCGAGTGCGAATATGTACGAGGTACATATTTTTAGATAAAAAGTTTTTATTTCATTATTGGTGATGGTTTCAAAATATATATATAATAACTATTTTTATTAAAAGTTGTGAAAAGTATCTATCAAGGTTGCCAAACTTATTATTTTAATTATTTATAAAAGGCTATCTTATTTTAATGGTAATTTAGAAAACTAGATTTATGTGAATATTCTACTCGACTAAAACACATGAAAATTATTTCATGTACATTTTCAAAAATTAATTTTTATTATTTATAATAAGAAGGCATTTTAAATATTTGAATATTTATGTTTATTTTTGAAATTTTTTTTAAAGATATTTCATATTACTATTTAAAATATTTATTCTCATTTTTGAAATTATTATGCTATTTAAATAAAAAGGTAGTGTGAAATTTTTCCTATTAATACTTAAATATTTATTATGATTTTTGAAATTAATTATTATATAAATTCTATAAAAAGATATTTTAGATTTATTTATGATAAATTAAATGGTGATTAGATTTATTGATTTAAATTAAATAGTTTAATTTAAATGTGTTATTTATCTATATTTAAATTGGATTTGGATTTAGATTTAGATATGAATGTATTAGTTTAAATTTAATAGTAAAATTATCTATTTGGGTTTTAAAAATATCAATCCTTATCCAACTGGAAATTTTCACATCCTATAAATAGGCAGGTACTCCTCCATAAATTCCTCACATCCACAAATTCTCCACAAAAATGTGCATCCTATCCGTGTCCCCTCCCCGTCTTATTCCATATTTACATATACATGTTCCACCATCTTCGTGTCGGACATTCCCCGACAAATCTAATCAAAACCCTAGTCCTAGCAAATCTGGCCACCCGCCGTCATCCCGACATCACTTCATCTTTCCTGACTCCATCCACCAGCACCTTCACCGAGTTGTCTGCCACCCTCCGGCAACCATCGTCGCCCAAAACTCCAGCCCGACTCGCTACGACCACTCTGGCCATTGGCTGTTGACCCGAACCCAAACACAGAGACACCCGACCCTGTCATCACCACCCCGCCATCATCCCGCCATCATCGACACCCCCATCGAACTCCTGCCTCAACCATCACCGCGGCCAGCGTCACCACCGCCTCCTCCGTTCCCTCACTGCCATACACCAACCTACTGCCCATCGCCACACCACCCCAGCTACACCATCACCAACTGCCACCAATGGCCCTACCACCAATCGACAGACCCGCCCAAATCGTAGCCAACCCACGACGAACCGCAACCACCGTCCGTGGCCATCGCCCAACGCCCAGCCCCCATGGCCAACTCCGACCGACCAAGACAACACCACCACGAGAACCCCAAAATAAAAGAGGAAAAGAAAACCCCTTACCTAAAACTGCCGCCGCCGCGTCCCCCGCGAGCTCCGCCCGGAGCAGCACCCGCGCATAGCCCTTCTCCTCCGCTGCGGCAGCTCGGCCGCCGACTTTACCCAGACCCCCACCGTTCGTCGTCGCGTCCCAGCGCCCGGCCACCCGCCGACGAGCTTCCGCCCAGCCGCCCTTCACTTTCGACCGATTCCCTCGTCGAGCCTCCTTCCCAGCCTCCGCAACCGACAGTCACGCCACCGCCACCGCGACAGCCGCGGCGGCCAAACCCTCAACCATCAGCTCCGCGGTGCCTCTCCAGCTGCCCTAGCCGTGCGCGCCGCTGACCGCGAGCCGCTTCCCTCTGCGCGCCCGTCGGAGCCGACCGACCCCTTCTCTAACCTCTACTCTGACCCCGCCGCCTATGCAGCCCCTCCACTCTCCTCCTTCCCCTTCCTTCGTGCAGCACTGCGTCCCATCCTCCGCAGTCCCGAGCCCCGCTATGCGTCTCCGCGAGCGCGGGCCCCCTCGCTCCGGAATAGTCGTCTCCCGACGACCGGAGCCGAGCCACTCTCGTTCACCCGCTCTCCACTCCTCTTAACCCCACCTTTCTTTCTCTCTCCTCCTTTCAATTTTTCCCTTTTTATTTTTTTATTTTTATATTTTTTTACCACTGTGGTGTGCTCTCCTTCGAAAGGAGCACATACAGTATACATTTCCTATTTTTATTTTATTATTATTTTTTTTTATTTGAGTAAAAATAGTATATTTTATAATACCATTGATATTAATAATTATATATATAAATTTTATATGGTATACTTTGTAAAACAATATATGAATTTTTGGGGACTGACCCTATATATAGTACAAGATGGGGCTTAAAAGTCCTAAAAATATTATTGTTATTTTGTTATGGCTTTTTGCCTAAACATGTATATGTTTTATATTGCTAAAAATAATGTATAATTATTATCCTGCATTTGGTTTCAAAGACAGATTTATAAAACCCTAAATATATTATTGATTATTTTTTTCTATTTAAAGCTTTGACCAAAATAATTACTTTTGACTAGCCCTAAATATTTTCTTGATTTTCATATTTATTTAAAATTTTAACTAATAAAATGTAGTACAAATTATCGTACATATTTTCATGTATTATGTAAAATATATTAATGGGTAATTATAGTTTTTCTTCTTAAACGATTTTTACTACTTATAAATATCTCGGGATAGTAAAATATAGTTTTAAGGATTATAAATGGTTTTCTAAAAAAAATCATATATATATATTATTTATCAAATTTTCTTTGATCATCCTCATGTCCATGAGTAAACTCCTTTCTCCCATTCTCTCGTCAAATTCTGTACGTCCTCCTATCGACCCTAGCTAACTTGACCATTCTGAATCGAATAGAACAGTCCGTGCCACCATCAGAAGTCGTCTTGCGTAGTTGTAACATCAAAGGCGATCTTGTGCCACCTTTATTGTACCACACCAGGCAGCTCACCAGGCGTCACAACAGGCAAGTATACCTTGCTAATTTACTGTCATATTATTTATTTTCCGTATTATTTACTTTGTTTCATATTGTTAGCTTTCTTTGTTATAAATTGCGCGTCCAAGCCACACTTGGGTGCAAGCGACTCTATTAGTCGTTTTTACTTTATTTTATGCATGTTAACTTAGTTTTAGCAGACTATCTTCTTGTTGGAGGATATCCTTATATCTTCCTGGGCCATGACACTTACAGTACACGGTTTGAGACATTTTGCTAGGGGCACGACTTATGGACTGGCCATTTCTAAAGTCGTGTGACGGTAGTTGTTCGTAACTGCTATGACTAGGATTTTAGAGACTCAAGTAGTTACAAAACTGGACGAGATATGGACATGACTTGAACAGTGCGGGAAATATTGGGGGAGGACAGTCGCTAGTGCGTATGAAAATCCAAACAGGTAAACCACAGTCTCCGGATGGAACTATGGCGATTTATATTTGCAGATGCCCTGTGACGATTTGGACGTTACGGACGGATACGGATTACTGGATGCCAGTTACGTACATGTAGCCTAAAATCCCACCCATGCGCATAAAAGTTGTCCTCTAAATTGCACAATAGGCGGTTAAAATCTCCTTTGCATATTTGTGTCTAGAATAGTCCTTTATATATTATTTTATTATTCTGACAGTTTATATTAGCATGTTCTTCCTGTATCTTGCTACGTCCCTCTGAGGACCTGGTTATTCTCCAGGTGTGTGCTTTCATGATTCACTGCAGGTGTTCTAGCCAAGGCCGTGATTCTCTCCATTCCTTCGAAGACGATTGCGCTTGGTTCGTCTGGCCATTTTATTGATTGATTTTTGTACATTTTTTTATTGAGATAGTTGGTAGTGGACTTTGTCTCCGCCTAACGATTGTACCATAAATATTCAAGTTGATTTTATATTATTATTCTTTTCATTGTGGATGAGATTTAGTTTGTCTTGGATTACTATATTTTATAGTTTATGTATACATACAAGGCCCTGTACTTCGTATGTATACAGCTGGCATGTCTACATACTTGGTCCTAAGTATTTTGGGACTGGGGTGTTACATGTTTTTGTGGTGGCCCATGCAGGTCTAGATAAATTGTTTGGTTACTTTACCGTACCAAGCAAGCATGCGTATAGGATTAGAGTCTAGGATCTTATCCACATACTTGACCCCTCTCTTCGATCTACTGCTTGACTTATCGATGGCATCTTGCTTGATTCTTATCTTTTCTTCATGCTTGTTAGAGGTTAGGAGGGTGACCCCTACTAGATAGACATGTTTCTATTGTCCCAAAATACCATAAGTTTAACTCTTGTAAGTTGGGTAGAATGCCTTATGACCTAGCATTGCCTTCATCCTTATGACTCATTATAGTAGATACTAAGTGGATTACCTAGACTGTAAATTTTTAAGGACCATACCTTATTGGTCGACCAAAGCCTTAGACAAGGAGACAATAGGTCGACTGTATAGGCACCAAACAAGACTTAGATTCTTAAGGAGTTCGAACTAATTCTAGTCTCTTTCAATACTAATCTCACGTGCCTATATTTTACCATCTTGACTAAATGTTGCTACTATAGCCTAGTTTTGCAAGTTTAACCGTTATCAAACTTGTTCAAGACACATGCTATTGAGCGCGCGCTCACTAACATATTGTCTAGTCAGAACCGGTGCATGATGGTCTGATCAACCTAGTGTACTTTGGTTCGCTTTTATCTATCGTTCTACGTGGATGGGGACATAGCTAAACTTGTCCCCTAGAGTCCCATCCGCGACAGTCTTGGCAATTCTTTTTGAATTACTCACTCGCCTTTGAACCACATATTGGTATTCGAAAACAACTTCTTTGGACTCATATTGGTTTTCGACTTTCACATATTTAGACGAAGACTCGTACTTAATAGATAGACCCAAAGTATCACCTTAGTTGCCCCACCATCTATTGCCAAGATAGTTAGCCATGGACCAACCCAAGTGACTTCAATCGCGTCTCAAGTTACAGGCCATTTCCTTTCAACTCTCAATCTATTATCATGACTTTCTAAATTGTTTAAAACTTAGGAATGATTAGAATCCTTTCTCTTAACCATACTTCTAAAACCTAGACGAGTATCTTCTCCCTAGGAAATCACCTATCCTTAATCTCAAATCAAATTACCACCCCTTATTGACCATTAATCTTTGTCTCTTCTTGCGTTAACACGCGACCATCAATTACACCCTAAATTAAATACGTGATTTATTTTCGTAGTTATCAAAATCACGATTTTTCTAATGCATATTTTGAACGTCGTGATTTGATTGTTCCTCATTGATATACCCTTGTACCCTCTCAACCCCCTACTTATTTTTAATTTCGAGGACAAAATTCTTGTAAGTTGGGTAGGATGTAAAACCCCTAAATTTTTACTATATTTTTAGTACTGATTTTTTTTATTATACATCGCATAGTCGTATTGTACGTCGTGCGGGAATTTACGTTCTTCGTATTTACTCGTCGAGTGCGAATATGTGTGAGGTACATATTTTTAGAAAAATGGTTTTTATTTTATTATCGGTGATGGTTTCAAAATATATATAATAACTATTTTTATTAAAAGTTGTGAAAAGTATCTATCGAGGTTGCCAAACTTATTATTTTAATTATTTATAAAAGGATATCTTATTTTAATGGTAATTTAGAAAACTAGATTTATGTGAATATTCTACTCGACTAAAACACATGAAAATTATTTCATGTACATTTTCAAAAATTAATTTTTATTATTTATAATAAGAAGGCATTTTAAATATTTGAATATTTATGTTTATTTTCGAATTTTTTTAAAGATATTTCATATTACTATTTAAAATATTTATTCTCATTTTCGAAATTATTATGCTATTTAAATAAAAAGGTAGTGTGAAATTTTTCCTATTAATACTTAAATATTTATTATAATTTTTGAAATTAATTATTATATAAATTCTATAAAAAGATATTTTGGATTTATTTATGATAAATTAAATGGTGATTAGATTTATTGATTTAAATTAAATAGTTTAATTTAAATGTGTTATTTATCTATATTTAAATTGGATTTGGATTTAGATTTAGATATGAATGTATTGGTTTAAATTTAATAGTAAAATTGTCTATTTGGATTTTAAAAATCTCAATCCTTATCCAACTGAAAATTTCCACATCCTATAAATAGGCAGGTACTCCTCCATAAATTCTTCACATCCATAAATTCTCCACAAATATGTGCATCGTGTCCGTGTCCCCTTCCCGTCTTATTTCATATTTACATATATATGTTCCACCATCTTAGTGTCGGACATTCCCCGATAAATCTAATCAAAACCCTAGCCCTAGCAAATCTGGCCACCCGCCGTCATCCCGACATCACTACATCTTTTCTGACTCCATCCACCAGCACCTACACCGAGTTGTCTGCCACCCTCCGGCAACCATCGTCGCCCAAAACTCCAGCCCGACTCGCTACGACCACCCCGGCCATTGGCTGTAGACCCGAACCCAAACACAGAGACACCCGACCCTGTCATTACCACCCCGCCATCATCCCGCCATCATCGACACCCCCTGCGAACTCCTGCCTCAACTATCACCACGGCCAGCGTCACCACCGCCTCCCCCGTTCCCTCACTGATGTGATGCCCCAGAACCAGAATACTGGAGAGCGAGGGCATACATAGCCAGCTACGTATATTGAAATGGAATCCACCTCGCTATACGGTCACGGCTGTCTAGATATGAGGGTTTA
Organism: Iris pallida; assembly: GCA_029216955.1. NCBI lineage: Eukaryota > Viridiplantae > Streptophyta > Magnoliopsida > Asparagales > Iridaceae > Iris > Iris pallida. Next base: position 3,273,615 of record JANAVB010044818.1, on the reverse strand, counting down.
CTACAAGCCAACGGTCTCTTAAGGTCAAGCCTATTGTCTCAATCTCAAACAATTGATATAATTACAAGATGTTAGACCATCAAATATACAATAAAAGGCGTCCCAAATATTACATATTCAGCTGATCATGAAGCTAGTCATACAAAATGCGAGGACTAGCAAGAGTCAAGTCATACATGATCAACCCTAGGATTTGTTAATCATGTTACAGCCCGTAGGCAGACAGTAAGTAAATGTGCATCGAGCTAACAGGTGCTCGTCGGCTAAACGTCTCAAAAGAATAAATTTACAATGTAGTGGGAGAAACAAAATAGAAAACCCACTCGTAGCCCGGGTTCCTTCTAGTCGCCACCATCGGGCTGGAAGTTTGGTAGATCCTCGGGTGCTGCTCCGAAATCTGGCCACACAAAACCAGCTGGGTCAAACCCCAGAAAGAGTAAGTGCCACAAAGGAGGCCACAAAATAAAGACAAAAGCCAGCATATCAGAACATAAGAAAATAGAAGAAAGTACAAGTAATAAAAGTATAGCAGGACAATAAGCGACTAGGGATATGGAACCATTCCGGGAGCCAGATTACAACCCGTAAACCAAACAAGGACCGGGGTTGTAACCCTTCGCCTGAATAGCACTTGTCTCTATCCATTTATTGTTAAGACAAGTAAAACAAACATGTTCGAGAGGAACCAGGTACTGGGTTTAGACAAGACTTAGACAGGGCTAGGCAACATCCATTCACAAGCGGCCAAGCAATTTCTACGGCTTACTACTTTAACTAACTAGGGTTATCACAGGCCTAATTACTAACAAGATGCAGTGAGAATTTCCCAGTTCCAAGCCCTGCAAACTATCTAGTTATCCTTCTGCGGGTTGAGAGTATGGTTGGGTACATCGCCCAGGAGACGATATACCCTTAGGTGACTTAGAAGGTACAACACATGACAGTGTGCTGGAAATATGCTCTACTCGTCGGCAAGCTACAAGTCCATTAAAGCGCCCAGATAACGAGACTGCTTGTGACTGAAAATTCTTCATGTTCTAATTTGGTCTAATCTTTAGCCTAATCCATATTTAGTGCGAATCCCTGGCCGAGGTACCCAGGGAGTCACGTCCTAGGCATGATGCAAGACAAGACAAGTTGATTTGCACAAGCAACAAGAAGAACACCCACGGTGTCAGGGGCAAGTCAAGTTAAGTTAAGCTAGCTATCGCAACAGCATCGAGTTATCAGGTTACCAAGTCAAGTCAAGTCAGGAGTGTGCCACGGCGGGCCACTATCAAGTTATCGAGTGAATCAAGTTATAAGTAGCAGGTTACAAGTTTTCATCTCAGGTTATGGCCAGGATCAAGAAAGCTAGTCACAAGCCAATGCCTAGAAATTCGTGTCAAGACGTGTCGGGTCAATTCAAGTCGTGATATGGGCAAAAAAATCTCAGAAAACACAAATCAACAAGAGAAGGCAAGGACCAAGGGAAAACCAAAAGACACCATAGCACAAGGTGCGCTAGGTCAAGAGGCAGTCCAATGGGCGCCGGGCAAGGGCTCGGCTAGGGGGGGGCGCGAGGGCGCTGCCACTAGGGTGCGCAAGGAGGCGCAGCCGCTAGGGCGTGCAGGGGCGCGCAAGGGGAGCAGCCACTAGGGCGCGCAAGGGGGGCGCAGCCACTAGGGCGCGCAGGGGGGTTGCGGAGCAAACTGCGCGGGGGCGCAGCAGGCCAGGCGCGCAGGCGGGAATGACGCGCGTGCAAGAGCGCAGCGCACGCGGGGGCGACGTGTGTAGGGGGCGCAGCAGGCCTGACGTGCCAGCGTAGGACGGGCGCGCGCGCAAGGTTCCAGTGTACTGCAGGTCGCTAGGCAGCGCGCAAGATGCGCCAGCGCAGGACGGGCGCGCGCGCAAGGGCGCGGCGCACGGCGAGTCGCTAGGCAGCGCGCAAGATGCGCCAGCGCAGGAAGGGCGCGGCGCACGACGAGTCGCTAGGCAGCATGCAAGACGCGCCAGCGCAGGACGGGCGCGCGCGCAAGGGCACGGCGCACGGCGAGTCGCTAGGCAGCGCGCAAGATGCGCCAGCGCAGGACGGGCGCGCGCACAAGGGCGCGGCGCACGACGAGTCGCTAGGCAGCGTGCAAGACGTGCCAATGCAGGACGGGCGCACGCGCAAGGGTGCGGCGCACGGCGAGCCAGCAGGGATGGTCTTCTTCTCCATTGTTGAGAAGAAGCTCCAATGGGTTCCAAAACTTCAAAATACCACCACTTGGCCAACACAACTCCAAATTCGGAATTTTAAAGTTCTATCTTGGGTGAAATTTGATTCTCTCCAACATAGGAACATCAAAACCCACAAAAATCCAACTTAAATAGATCAAAACCATATAAATCCGAAAATAGGGGAAACTTAGATCTAGAAAAATGGAAGCTCCAAATCACAAAATACGAAGTTCTAATGTTGTTCACCATGGCCTAATCTAGCTAATGGACAAATAAAATAGGGTGCTTATTTGGTGGCAAGGTGCACTTACCTAGGGTGTTGGTGGAGGAAGGAGGAAGAAGAAGATGGAGAAATTAATGGAAATTATGGAGGAGAGAGAAAGGTTGGTGGGGATTTAATGAGGGTGGTTGTGGTGGAATGAGGGAGGAGTATAGGTTAAAGTGTTTCAATGGTTTAAAATCATACCAAGCCAAACCAACTAACTAAAACTGAGCCGAGCCGAAACCCAAAATACGAAAAAACCCAAAATTCCTCAAGTCGAGAAAATAAAAATACATGCCAAAAAATCCAATTACGAGTATAAATACGAAATACGGGAAATGAGGGTGACAACTCTACCCACCTTAAAAGAATTCCGTCCTCGAAATTTAATCAAGGAGCTAGAGACTGCCACGGCAAGCTATACTAAGCACCAACAACTACACTAAGCAGTTCAATCATACAATCATACATGCAAGCAAGGGATAGAAAGCATAAGGCATAAGGAAGACATTATATCTTACGAGTCAAACAAGTCGGGATATCGCGATCGGATGTCGTCCTCACGCTCCCACGTTGACTCACCTAGAGAGTGATGACCCCAAGCAACACGGACTAAGCTAATAGTCTTGTTCTTGAGTATCTTCTCCTTCCGATCCAATATAGACACGGGCCTCTCCTCATACGAAAGGTTGGTACCAACAACCAATTCTGAATGGTCCAGGATATGGCTCGGGTCCGGGATGTACCGTCGTAATTGGGACACATAGAATACATCATGCACCTCACTTAGCGACGACGGAAGAGCAAGACGATATGATACATCACCTACTCGCTATAGGATATCGAACGACCCTATATACATAGGACTAAGCTTTCCCCATACGCCAAAACGAATGATGCCGCGGTTAGGCGAGATCCTAAGGAATATATGGTCGCCGATAGCAAACTCTAAGGGACGTCGATGAGCATCGGCCCAATGCCGCTGGCGATCTTGGGCGACTCGAAGATGATTCCTGACTTTTCTGACTACTTCAACTGTCTGGGCAATCATTTTTGGACCGAGCATCTGCCTCTCTCCGACATCGTCCCATGCTAGCGGGGATCTGTACTTCCTGCCATACAGTGCCTCGAACGGGGCCATCTGAATACTGGCCTGGAAACTGTTGTTGTACGAGAACTCCACTAGGTGCAGGTGATCTTCCCACGAACCACCGAAGTTAAGTGTACAAGATCTCAACATATCTTCAAGTGTCTGGATTGTACGCTCCGACTGACCATCTGTCTGCGGATGATATGCTGAACTGAACTGGAGATGAGTTCCCAAACTCTCTTGCAGGCTATGCCAAAAGTGTGATGTAAACCTTGAATCTCGGTCCGAGGTGATACTGATGGGCACTCCGTGAAGCCTGACAATCTGCCTGAGGTACATCTCTGCTAGCTGAGCCGTAGACTGCCCAACTCTGAATGGGAGAAAATGAGCCACCTTCGTGAGCCGGTCAACTATAACCCAAATAGCATCTCGACCAGCTGGGGATATAGGCAATCCAGTCACAAAATCCATGGTCACATGCTCCCACTTCCATTCTGAAATCGGCAAGGGCTGAAGAAGTCCAGCGGGCCTCTGATGTTCAGCTTTAACCTGCTGGTAAACCAAACACCGAGAGACAAACCGGGCTATCTCCCTCTTCATGCCATTCCACCAGAAATGCTGACGAATATCACGGTACATCTTCGTGCCATCGGGATGAATAGAATACTGTGAACTGTGAGCTTCTGCCATGACCTTCTGTCTGATATCTCCACTGGGTACACAAAGACGAGTGCCGTGCCGAAGTGTACCATCTTCATAAATATACAATTCTGGCCTTCTCCCCGCTTCACACTCTGCTCTGAGCCGCTGAATCTTGGAATATGTAGATTGCGCCATCCGGATCCTCTCAACTATGCTGGACTGAACCTGTAGACTGGCCATCAATGCCACGTTGGTAGGAAGAACCACTTCAATTCCCATCTTCTGAAGATCTGACAATAACTCTGGTTACGCCGTTAGGAAATAAATTTTGGCTCTCCTGCTCAATACATCTGCTACAACGTTGGCCTTCCCTGGGTAATACTGCAAGTCCACATCGTAATCCACCAGTAGCTCGAGCCATCTCCTCTACCGCATGTTAAGGTCCTTCTGGGTAAAAACATACTTCAGGCTCTTGTGATCCGTAAATATCTCCACTCTATCTCCGTACAAGTAGTGCCGCCAAAGCTTAAGTGCAAACACTACTGCTGCCAGTTCCAAGTCGTAGGTCGGGTAATTCTTCTCATGATCACGAAGTTGACGTGATGTATAAGATATTACCTTCCCATGCTGCATCAAGACACATCCCAATCCTCTGCCTGAAGCATCACAATAAACTGTGAATCCTCCGGTCCCATCTGGAAGTGTGAGAATGGGAGCCGTTATCAAACCTCGCTTCAACTTCTCAAATGATTCCTGGCACTCTGCTGTCCAAGCAAACTGCACATCCTTGCGGGTCAACTGGGTCATCGGCGCCGAAATCCTTGAAAATCTGATACGAATCGCCGGTAGTAGCCGGCCAATCCAAGAAAGCTGCGAACCTCTGCCACTGAGCTAGGTACTGGCCACGACTCGATAGCCACAATCTTTTGGGGATCCACTTCCACTCCTCCTCGGGTAATGATGTAACCCAAGTACGAAATACGATCGAGCCAGAACTCGCATTTACTAAACTTGGCGTACAACTGATGCTCTCTAAGCATCTGAAGGACGATTCTGAAATGCTGCTCATGCTCCGCCTTGCTCTTGCTGTAGACCAGGATATCATCTAGGAACACGATCATGAACTGATCCAAGTAAGGCATGAAAATACGATTCATGAGGTCCATGAATACGGCTGGCGCATTGGTCGCTCCAAAGGGCATAACAAGGAACTCCCAATGCCCATACCTCGATCTAAACGCTGTCTTCGGGATGTCCTGCTCTCTGACTCTGATCTGGTGGTATCCTGACCGCAAGTCTATCTTCGAGAACACTGAAGCCCCTCTGAGTTGATCAAATAAGTCATCTATCCTCGGGAGAGGGTATCTGTTCTTGATTGTCATCGAGTTCAAGGTACGATAATCTACACATAGTCTGGACGTACCATCCTTCTTTTTCATAAGAAGCATCGGGGCTCCCCAAGGCGATCCACTTGCACGAATGAATCCCTTGGTCCTGAGTTCTTCAATCATCTTGTACAAAATTTCCAACTCTGAAGGCGTCATCCTGTAGACTCGCTCTGATACTGGTGCTGTCCCGGGAATCAAGTCTATAGTGAACTCGATCTTCCGCTCTGGCAGCATTCCTGGAAGTTCTTCTAGGAAGACATCTGAAAATTCTTCAACTATCCTGGGTAACTGCACTGCTGCTACGGCCATCCGCAATACTGGGGAAGATGGTTCCACTGCGCCTCTGGAAAATGAAAACTCTGGCTCGCCTGGGATACTAAAGATAACCCTGCCAACATGGCAGTCTATCCTAGCATACTGGTTCCTCAACCAATCCATGCCTAAGACTACATCATAGTCTGCCATAGGGAATTTTATGAATCTAGCGGGGAACTCTCTACCGCTAACTATGATCCGACACGAGGAAAATACTCGATCTACTCCCATAAGACCATTACCAGTAAGTATATTGAGCCTCACTGATAATGACTCGGGCTCCAATCCTATCCGTGTCGCGAATCGTGCAGACATGAATGAATGCGATGCACCAGAATCAAATAATACCAATGCTGGAGAGGAGTTGACGAGAATAGTACTTGCCACTACCTCACCTGGTGCAACTTCTTCTTCCATAGCCATCATCATGGCCTGACCTTGTCCTCTTGCTGCGGGTCCCCTCTGCTGGAAACCTCTCTGCCTGTTCTGCACTTGGGCTTGGGTGTACTGCTGCTGGTTCTGCTGATGAAATGCCTGGGCCTGAGGCAATAAGGGCCTCGGGTACTGCTGCTGCTGCATAGATGCTGGTCCTCTAACCGATGGACTGGTTAGGTTGGAAGAGGACGAACTACCCCTATTCGGGCAGGCTTCTATCTTGTGATCTGCCGCTCCACAAGCCAGGCACAATCCTTGCGCCCTACGACAATCCGCCACTACATGGCCTGGCTTCCCACAATGAGAACATCCCATCGTGGAAGTCTGCTTCTGCTTCTGCTGCTGCGGGTATGTCGGGGTTGAATATTGAACCGACGTCACTGAGACTGCCCGCCTCGGAGTTCCAATGGTCAAACTCCTAGCTGCCGGGGCTGGAGCTGATGATTGGTGCATCTGACTGTGGGACCGCTTCCTACCTCCGGTCCTATCCACGATCCTCTAGGAGGTGTACTCGTGCCTCCTAGCTGCCCTTAATACTGCATCGAACGTCTGGTGCTCGAACTGCTCAACTGCCAACAAGATCTCCAAATGCAGTCCTTGTTGGAACCGCTGGGCCCTATCAAACTCGGTCGCCACCAAGGTGGGGGCAAACCTACTGAGTCTAAAAAACTCAGATGCATAACCATCGACCGTTCTGCCTCCTTGCTTCAAGTTGGTAAATCTCGTCTGTAGGTCGTACCGAGCTACAGCATCGAAATACTTCGTCTGGAATCTTTCTCTAAACACTGTCCAAGCAATGGGTGACACTAATCCCATGGCTTGCGCTGCCCACTAACTGCGAGCTAAGTCCAGCAACTGTAAGCGTACCACCGCCACCTTCTCATTCTCAGGTGTCCTAGCTGCTTCCAGAATCACCTCGGTATCCTGAAGCCAAGCGTCCGCGGCAATCGTATTTTCGCTGCCGTCGAAGAATGGAGGGTTCAAGCGCTTAAAGCTGTTGGCCGTGCTGTTCCCTGGATGACCGCCTCTGGTCAAAGCATCTGCCACTACCTGGTGCAAGGCGTCTCCTCTACGGTCCTGGGAAGCTATCAAGGTCCTGATAAGACCTACCAAGGTGCCATCGTCAGGCTCTACAGGCTGGACGGGCCGAACTGGGGGTTCTCCTTCGGAACGTACAACTCTGGAGGCTACTCCGGAATGCTGGACTTAATCTCCGGGTTGCGGCTGGTCCACGGGAAGTGCTCCACCTTGCTGATCGGCGGGGTCAGGTACAGTGCCGCTGAAGAAGACGACACAGGGAAATAATAAGGAAAGGACCAGGACAGATCAACGATACAAGCACATGATCAGGGCAAAATCTAGAGATTCAGAGGATATGAATGGAGATCAAGAATGAGTACTGATTGAGACATCTATCCGATAAACCCTCACATATCTTGAATACCAAGACCGGCATGGGCCACCACTTAAACCTTGTGACGCCCCAGAACCAGAATACTGGAGAGCGGGGACATACATAGCCAACTACGTATATTGAAATGGAATCCACCTCGCTATACGGTCACGGCTGTCTAGATATAAGGGTTTACTACAAGCCAACGGTCTCTTAAGGTCAAGCCTATTGTCTCAATCTCAAACAATTAATATAATTACAAGATGTTAGACCATCAAATATACAATAAAAGGCGTCCCAAATATTACATATTCAGCTGATCATGAAGCTAGTCATACAAAATGCGAGGACTAGCAAGAGTCAAGTCATACATGATCAACCCTAGGATTTGTTAATCATGTTACAGCCCGTAGGCAGACAGTAAGTAAATGTGCATCGAGCTAACAGGTGCTCGTCGGCTAAACGCCTCAAAAAAATAAATTTACAATGTAGTGGGAGAAACAAAATGGAAAACCCACTCGTAGCCCAGGTTCCTTCTAGTCGCCACCATCGGGCTGGAAGTTTGGTAGATCCTCGGGTGTTGCTCCGAAATCTGGCCACACAAAACCAGTTGGGTCAAACCCCAGAAAGAGCAAGTGCCACAAAGGAGGCCACGAAATAAAGACAAAAGCCAGCATATCAGAACATAAGAAAATAGAAGAAAGTACAAGTAATAAAAGTACAGTAGGACAATAAGCGACTAGGGACATGGAACCATTCCGGAAGCCAGATTACAACCCGTAAACCAAACAAGGACCGGGATTGTAACCCTTCGCCTGAATAGCACTTGTCTCTATCCATTTATTGTTAAGACAAGTAAAACAAACATGTTCAAGAGGAACCAGGTACTGGGTTTAGACAAGACTTATACAGGGCTAGACAACATCCATTCACAAGCGGCCAAGCAATTTCTACGGCTTACTACTTTAACTAACTAGGGTTATCACAGGCCTAATTACTAACAAGATGCAGTGAGAATTTTTCCAGTCCCAAGCCCTGCAGACTATCTAGTTATCCTTCCGCGGGTTGAGAGTATGGTTGGGTACATCGCCCAGGAGACGATATACCCTTAGGTGACTTAGAGGGTACAACACATGACAGTGTGCTGGAAATGTGCTCTACTCGTCGGCAAGCTACAAGTCCATTAAAGCGCCCAGATAACGAGACTGCTTGTGACTGGAAATTCTCCATGTTCTAATTTGGTCTAATCTTTAGCCTAATCCATATTTAGTACGAATCCCTGGCTGTGGTACCCAGGGAGTCACGTCCTAGGCATGATGCAAGACAAGACAAGTTGATTTGCACAAGCAACAAGAAGAACACCCACGGTATTAGGGGCAAGTCAAGTTAAGTTAAGCTAGCTATCGCAACAGCATCGAGTTATCAGGTTATCAAGTCAAGTCAAGTCAGGAGTGCGCCACGGCGGGCCACTATCAAGTTATCGAGTGAATCAAGTTATAAGTAGCAGGTTACAAGTTTTCATCTCAGGTTATCGCCAGGATCAAGAAAGCTAGTCACAAGCCAATGCCTAGAAATTCGTGTCAAGACATGTCGAGTCAATTCAAGTCGTGATGTGGGCAAGAAAATCTCAGAAAACACAAATCAACAAAAGAAAGCAAGGACCAAGGGAAAACCAAAAGACACCATGGCACAAGGTACGCTATGTCAAGAGGCAGCCCAATGGGCGCCGGGCAAGGGCTCGGCTAGGGGGGCACGAGGGCGCTGCCACTAGGGTACGCAAGGAGGCGCAGCCGCTAGGGCGCGCAGGGGCGCAGCCACTAGGGCGCGCAAGGGGCGCAGCCACTAGGGCGCGCAAGAGGGACGCAGCCACTAGGGCACGCAGGGGGGGTTGCGGAGCAAACTGCGCGGGGGCGCAGCAGGCCAGGCGCGCCAGGCGCGCAGGCGGGGATGACGCGCGCGCAAGAGCGCAGCGCGCGCGCAAGAGCGCAGCGCGCGCGGGGACGACGTGCGCAGGGGGCGCAGCAGGCCAGGCGCGCCAGCGCAGGACGGGCGCGCGCGCAAGGGCACGGCGTACGGTGGGTCGCTAGGCAGCGCGCAAGATGTGCCAGCGCAGGACGGGCACACGCGCAAGGGCTCGGCGCACGGCGAGTCGCTAGGCAGCGCGCAAGACGCGCCAGCGCAGGACGGGCGCGCGCGCAAGGGCACGGCGCACGGCGAGTCGCTAGGCAGTACGCAAGATGCACCAACGTAGGACGGGCCCCAGCGCAGGATGGGCGCACGCGCAAGGACGCGATGCACGGCGCACCAGCAGGGATGGTCTTCTTCTCCATTGTTGAGAAGAAGCTCCAATGGGTTCCAAAACTTCAAAATACCACCACTTGGCCATCACAACCCCAAATCCGAAATTTTAAAGTTCTATCTTGGGTGAAATTTGATTCTCCCCAACATAGGAACATCAAAACTCACAAAAATCTAACTTAAATAGATCAAAACCATATAAATCCGAAAATAGGGGAAACTTAGATCTAGAAAAATGGAAGCTCCAAATCATAAAATACCAAGTTCTAATGTTGTTCACCATGGCCTAATCTAGCTAATGGACAAATAAAATGGGGTGCTTATTTGGTGGCAAGGTGCACTTGCCTAGGGTGTTGGTGGAGGAAGGAGGAAGAAGAAGATAGAGAAATTAATGGAAATTCTGGAGGAGAGAGAAATGTTGGTGGGTATTTAATGAGGGTGGTTGTGGTGGAATGAGGGAGGAGTATAGGTTAAAGTGTTTCAATGGTTTAAAATCAAACCAAGCCAAACCAACTAACTAAAACCGAGCCGAGCCGAAACCCAAAATACGAGAAAACCCAAAATTCTTCAAGTCGAAAAAATAAAAATACATGCCAAAAATCCAATTACGAGTATAAATACGAAATACGGGAAATGAGGGTGACACTGCCACACACCAACCTACTGCCCATCGCCACACCACCCCAGCTACATCATCACCAACCGCCACCAATGGCCCTACCACCAATCGACAGACCGGCCCAAACCGTAGCCAACCCACGACGAACCGCAACCACCGTCCGTGGCCGTCGCCCAATGCCCAGCCCCCATGGCCAACTCCGACCGACCAAGACAACACCACCACGAGAACCCCGAAATAAAAAGGGAAAATAAAACCCCTTACCTAAAACTGCCGCCGCCGCGTCCCCCGCGAGCTCCGCCCGGAGTCGCACCCGCGCCTAGCCCTTCCCCTCCGCTGCGGCAGCTCGGTCGCCGACTTCACCCAGACCCCCACCGTTCGTCGTCGCGTCCCAGCGCCCGGCCACCCGCCGATGAGCTTCCGCCCAGCCGCCCTCCACTTCCGACCGATTCCCTCGTCGAGCCTCCTTCCCAGCCTCCGCAACCGCCAGTCACGCCACCGCCACCACGACAGCCGCGGCAGCCAAACCCCCGACCATCAGCTCCATGGCGCCTCTCCAACTGCCCTAGCCGCACGCGCCGCTGACCGCGAGCCGTTTCCCTCCGCGCGCCCGTCGGAGCCGACCGACCCCTTCTCGAACCTCTACTCCGCCCCCGTCGCCTATGCAGCCCCTCCGCTCTCCTTCTTTCCCTTCCTTCGCGCAGCGTCGCGTCCCGTCCTCCGCAGTCCCGAGCCCCGCCATGCATCTCCGCGAGCGCGGGCCCCCCTCGCGCCGGAATAGTCGCCTCCCGACAACCGGAACCGAGCCGCTCTCGTTCACCCGCTCTCCACTCCTCTTCTCCCCACCTTTCTTTCTCTCTCCTTCTTTCAATTTTTCCCTTTTTATTTTTTTATTTTTATATTTTTTTACTACTGTGGTATGCTCTCCTTCGAAAGGAGCACATACAGTATACATTTCCTATTTTTATTTATTATTATTATTATTATTATTATTATTATTTGAGTAAAAAAAATATATTTTATAATACCATTGATATTAATAATTATATATATAAATTTTATATGGTATACTTTGTAAAACAATATATGAATTTTTGGGGACTGGCCCTATATATAGTACAAGATGGGGCTTAAAAGTCCTAAAAATATTGTTGTCATTTTGTTATGGCTTTTTGCCTAAACATGTATATATTTTATATTACTAAAAATAATGTATAATTATTATCCTGCATTTGGTTTCAAAGACAGATTTAGAAAACCCTAAATATATTATTGATTATTTCTTTCTATTTAAAGCTTTGACCAAAATAATTACTTTTGACTAGCCCTAAATATTTTCTTGATTTTCATATTTATTTAAAATTTTAACTAATAAAATGTAGTCCAAATTATCGTACATATTTTCAAGTATTATATAAAATATTTTAATGGGTCATTATAGTTTTTCTTCTTAAAACGATTTTTACTAATTATAAATATCTCGGGATAGTAAAATATAGTTTTAAGGATTATAAATGGTTTTCTAAAAAAAATCATATATATATTCTTCATCAAATTTTCTTTGATCATCCTCATGTCCATGAGTAAACTCCTTTCTCCCATTCTCTCGTCAAATTCTGTACGTCCTCCTATCGACCCTAGCTAACTTGACCATTCTGAACCTAATAGAACAGTCCGTGCCACCATCAGAAGTCGTCTTGCGTAGTTGTAACACTGAAGGCGATCTTGTGCCACCTTTATTGTACCACACCAGGCAGCTCACCAGGCGTCACAACAGGCAAGTATACCTTGCTAATTTACTGTCATATTATTTATTTTCCGTATTATTTACTTTGTTTCATATTGTTAGCTTCCTTTGTTATAAATTGCGCGTCCAAGCCACACTTGGGTGCAAGCGACTCTATTAGTCGTTTTTACTTTATTTTATGCATGTTAACTTAGTTTTAGCAGACTATCTTCTTGTTGGGGGATATCCTTATATCTTCCTGGGCCATGACACTCACACTACACGGTTTGAGACATTTTGCTAGGGGCACGACTTATGGACTGGCCATGTCTAAAGTCGTGTGACGGTAGTTGTTCGTAACTGCTATGACTAGGATTTTAGAGACTCAAGTAGTTACAAAACTGGACGAGATATGGACATGACTTGAATAGTGCGGGAAATATTGGGGGAGGACAGTCGCTAGTGCGTATGAAAATCCAAACAGGTAAACCACAGTCTCCGGATGGAACTATGGCGATTTATATTTGCAGATGCCCTGTGACGATTTGGACGTTACGGACGGATACGGATTACTGGATGCCAGTTACGTACATGTAGCCTAAAATCCCACCCATGCGCATAAAAGTTGTCCTCTAAATTGCACAATAGGCGGTTAAAATCTCCTTTGCATATTTGTGTCTAGAATAGTCCTTTATATATTATTTTATTATTCTGACAGTTTATATTAGCATGTTCTTCCTGTATCTTGCTACGTCCCTCTGAGGACCTGGTTATTCTCCAGGTGTGTGCTTTCATGATTCACTGTAGGTGTTCTAGCCAAGGCCATGATTCTCTCCATTCCTTCGAAGACGATTGCGCTTTGTTCGTCTTGCCATTTTATTGATCGATTCTTGTACATTTCTTTTATTGAGATAGTTGGTAGTGGACTTTGTCTCCGCCCAACGATTGTACCATAAATATTCAAGTTGATTTTATATTATTATTCTTTTCATTGTGGATGAGATTTAGTTCGTCTTGGATTACTGCATTTTACAGCTTATGTATACATACAAGGCCCTGTACTTCGTATGTATACAGCTGACATGTCTACGTACTTGGTCCTAAGTATTTTGGGACTGGGGCATTACACACATGGGTGGAGTAAGAGATACACACGCGGAGGGGCGAAGCGTCGGATGGCTCTCGAGATCGAGAGGAGAACCGGGTGTTCGTAGTTCCGTGCAACAAGGCCAAGATTGTTTAGGGCTGGAGGTCCGGAGTTTGAAGCGACACAAATGGAAGTACAGTGACATCAACATCGAGGCTTCAGGGGCTCGGTTGGTGGCTCGAGCGAAGATCACCACTGACGGGTCGCAGAGGTTTGGTGAGCTGTAGAAGTGGGTTATATCACGACGGGGATGAGAGCAATGCTCGACAGATGTCTGATTAAGGGGACGACCTTAGGAGAGGCTAGTCGAGGATTTCTGTTGGGTTAGTGTCAGGAGAAAGTTCGGTAGAGCATGCGACGACAACCGTAGGCACATATTGTTCATTCTTTATATTTGTATATATGTAGGTTGAGATAGATGTTAGTGATGATACACACATATAGATAGTTAGAATGTCATTCTTGGACAAACATATACGTATTCGAGTTGGACTTGAGTCCACTTGATACGTAGATGACCATTGTCACATATTCTAGTCCTACGTATTATGGGACTGGGATATGACAAAACGTGTATCCTGATGCTTGTATATAATAAAATTAATATTTATATATATATAAATTGACTCCAATTTGTTTTTGTCAGATTTGGAATTTCGGTTGAAGGTATTTCCAAACACTAAACCCTAAGGCCTCGTTTGGTTCGCAGAATCATCGGATTGGAAAAAAAAAGTGATTACTTTACTATGTTTGGGTGCCAAAGGAATTGAGGAGGAAAGAAAAGTGTTCCCAATGGAAGAAAAATTAGGAAAAAAGTGATTCCATCCATCCAAGCAAGGAATCACTTTCCCACACTAAAGTATTCACTTTACTTTTCAAATTCCTTGGCATTTCTAAACGCTGGAAAGGAAAATCAATGGAAATTATAATTTTCCAAAGGAAAGAAAATGTCGAGGAATTGATTTCCTTTCCCTTCCATTCCGCGAACCAAACGAAGCCTAAGAATTTCAACTTTAGTTTCGGATCTCTCGATATCCAAATCTTAAACTTCTAAAATAATTAAGTCAGGTCATCTATTATCATTGATAGTCATGTATTCTACCAGCAATAAATTATATTTGTCATCAAAACCAACCGGTGAATTTTTCTTTTGCAGGAAATAAAAAATAACTCCAAGACTTTGGTCCCTAAGGCACTAGTCTAGTGGTAGTGCGCCGGGGGGGGGGGGGGGGCGCCCGAGCACAGGTCTCGGGTTCGAATCCCCCTTGGGCGACTGGGTGGATTTGAGCCACGACCCAGGTTAGAGAAAGGACACCTCAAAAAAAGGACTAATTCTAAGGGTACCCCAACATTTGCTAGGGGCTAACCCTTACTAGGGGACAACCCAGTATAGTGGAACTTTTACTAGGGACAGTCCAAATTTTACTTGGGACTAGACCACCCCAAAAAAATTAGGGTTTCTAGAGGCGGACGCCGGTGGGGGCAAGGAGGCGCGAGGGAGGAGGAGGATGAGGCGAAGGAGGAGGCAGAGGAGGAGGAGGCGGCGGTGGAGGAGGAGGACGAGGCAGAGGAGGAGGCGGCGGCGGTGGAGGAGGAGAAACCCTAACCGTAACCCTAACCCAAAAAAAGGCTTTTTCTATGGGCACCACACAAATTACTAAGGGCTATCCCAAAAATGTTCAAAATATTACAAGTTTGCCATCATTTTTTTTATTTGGGGCTAGCCCAATTTTTTCCAGTTAGTAGGAGTGCCAACAAGCTGGCAGTCCTCGGAGGAGAAGAAGAAGAAGAAGCAGCAGCAACAACACCTACATCCATCCATCCATGTCTCCTCCTCTCTCCTCCTCCTCCTCCTCCTTGCTCCTCCTCCTCCTCCGGCCCCGTCCTCCGCCCCTTCCGCTTCTCCACCGCCGTCGCCTCCTCCTTACTCCTCCGGCCCCGAATAAGAAGAAGCAGCAGCAGCACCTACATCCATCCATCCATCCATCCATGTCTCCTCCTCTCTCCTCCTCCTCCTCCTCCTTGCTCCTCCTCCTCCTCCGGCCCCGTCCTTGGCCCCCTCCGCTTCTCTACCGCCGTCGACTTCTCCTTGCTCCTCCTCCTCCTCCGGCCCCGTCTTCCGTCCCTCCGCTCCTCCACCGCCGCCGAACTCGGCTTCATGCACGTCATCCACTCCCGCTACCCCTCCGCTGGAGCAAGGAGGAGGAGGAGGAGGAGCAAGGAGGAGGAGGGAGGAGGAGGAGGAGGAGCAAGGAGGAGGAGGAGGAGGAGAGAGGAGAGAGAAAAACCCTAATATTGGGCTGCCCCCAAGTAATTTTCGGGACGTCCCCAGTAAAAGTTCCTCAAACCTGGGCTGTCCCCTAGTAAGTGATAGCCCCTATTAATAGTTGGGGTGCCCTTAGAAAAAGCCCAAAAAATTGGGCTAGCCCAAGCAAAAGTTTGGATGACAAACTTGTAATTATTTTTGGAATAAGTTGGGCTAGCCCCTAGCAAATGTTGGGGTGCCCTTAGAATTAGCCAAAAAAAAAGAAGAGATTTTTTGACTTTCATCCCACTTGTTAATATGAATTTGTACTTACATCCCTCTTTTTAATTTTTTTAGACTTACATCCCACTTTTCGTCACGAAAACCATTCATTTTGTCACAAAAAGTATTTGTTTTGTCACGAAAAATACTTTTAGTGACGAAAAGTGGGATGTGAGTCTAAAAAAAATAAAAAGTGGGATGTAAGTACAAAGTCATATTAATAAGTGGGATGAAAGTCAAAAAATCCCAAAAAAAAAAGAAGTCCAAGTAGGGGTGTCAACGGATGCTTATCGGTACGGACAGGACAATATCCGTATCCGTATCCGAATTTTTTTTGTAATATCCGAATCCGATCCGATATCCGAACGGATATCTCTTTTGACACTCCGAATTCGTATCCGTCTAGTTTAACGGATATCGGATAATATCCGATCCGATTAGCTAAAAAATTCGAATGCTAGTATCCGAATATCCGAAATCCGAAATATTAAAAATTTAGTTATTATCCGAATATCGGAAAACCAGATTCAATTTCTCTACATATTTGAGTCCTTTCTTCTTATGTTGTAAATTGTAATTAATATATATTACTATTATATATAAATTATATTATAATTATTTTATGTAAAAGTTAGTTGAGAATAAAATACTTTAATCTTCTCTATTAATTAATATATATTACATATACATTATACTATAATATATATAAAATTTTGAATATCCGAATCCGATATCCGAATTCAATATCCGTAATTTGCAATTTAAAGTCGGATCGGATATTAACGGATTCGAATACATTAATATCCGAATTCGTATCCGAAAATGGATAATATCCGAAAAATATTCGAATATCCGAATCCGATATCCGAAATTTCGAAAAATATCCGAAAGTTCGGATACGGATCGGATTGGATTCGAATTTTCGACTATCCATTGACAGGTCTAAGTCCAAGACTTTGGAACTATTTGATCGAGCCCTAACCACTATCCGCATTTTAGGTTCAAGTACTGCTAACTGGAAAGGCGTCTCGTTTCATTCGTCCCAGCCCTAATTTTCGTGAGAGAGAGAGAGAGAGGAGAGAGAGAGAGAGAGGAGAGAGGAGAGAAGGTGAGAGAAAGAGATGGCGATTTGGGAAGGGTTATACCGCGTCCTCATGCGCCGAAACTCCGTCTATGTCACCTTTGTCGTCGCCGGCGCCTTCGCCGGAGAGCGGGTTCGGATCTTGATCTCTAGCTTTCTCGAATCCGATTCGATTGGATGATTTATTATTGCTGATTTATTTTGGGGAATTCTTTTTTTTTTTTCTTTTTTTCTTTTTTTCTTTTTTTTTTTTTTTTTTTTTTTTTTTTTTTTTTTTTTTTGCAGGCTGTGGATTATGGAGTTCACACGCTATGGGAGAGCGTCAACGTTGGGGTAATTTTTATCTAATAAATCTGATTTTTATTTCCAGTTTATTTTTTGTTAGATCCAAAGGAAATTGCTATAAACGGGTTGTGAAAAAAAATATATGCAATTTTTTTTTATCCATTTAGCATAAAGATCATGTTGCGTCGTGTCTTATTACGCGTGTCACGCATGACATGGACACTCCAAAATACGTTAGCACATGGCAAAACAGATTTTCCATGTCTCCATGTGCATATTAGATTGTCATATTTATGTCCTTGTAACAGAAGGTTATACCGGACTTAACATTAGTCAATTAACCCCTAGCCATCTGGCATCCGTGAATTTGCTTCACAATTGTGGAACATACCTTCTGAAATTCCAAACCTAAGTCGCTCGAAATTACTCGTAGTCACGCACTCCCCATTGTTTTGATTAGAAAAGGGACGTAATTCAACACTGTTAATGGGGGATAACTACGACTTGCAGATGATTTGCAGCAGACAAGAGACCCCTACTGTAAACCGAGAATAATTACTCGTCGTACACTTTGTTCCACCAAAATATTTTGAAGAATCTTGCCTCACATGTTCCCAATTTCAGACAATGTCGCATATCACGTACCTGTTTTTGTTCCTTGTTCCATACCGTTCCATGTTCTCGGTAATCCTCGGTGACACAGATTGGTCCAGGGACATGTCAGCACGTGAAAAGGAACATGGAACAAAAAAATGTTGTTTCAGATTTGTACTCATACAAAACATAAGCATGTGCACACAAAGTGAATATTGGGGTTTCTGTACGGCAGATATTGGCATTTATCACTTTCCTTGTCTAGGTTTACTTGGAGGCTTATGTCTAGGTTGTGAGCAGGGGTGTAAGGACACAAGGCTGAGCAGGTCCATTTGGCTCTATCTGACTTTCGTAAACACTCAAGTTAGCCCATCCTAAGTGTCTCCCAGTTAATAAGCAAGGTGATCACTCTGTAAGTAAACTCGGGCCAAAGCACAGAGTTACCTCAATATAAAAGCATTTTTTTGTTTCCCCGACAAGCTTCAAACATAAGACCTCCACATTCAGTGTAGATGGCTTTAACCATGGGATTGATGAACCTTTGTGCTAAAAACCCATTTAGTTTGTGTAAACCATAGTTTACGGTATCGATCAATATCGATCTGATACGGCCAATACCGATATGGTTTGGCATGTCCCGATCCGATACCGACATTGGGCGTCTCCTTTCCACTCAATTCGGCACGAAAAAGACCAATTAGTAAGGGTGTAAAAACATAGTAAGGTTGTAAAAGCATGCAAAAGAAGAAGACATATATCGCAGGTAAACCAATCAACAAGGGTGACGACTATTTTATTCCATTTCAAAATTACTAAGAAACAACACATAAAATACTTAGGGTATGCTTGGATTTGGGGGGGGGGGGGGATACGCAGAATTAAGTAGGATCAAGTGAGGGGGAGTAGAGTCAATATATATAACCTTGCTTGGATTGGAGGGAGAGTTAAGTGGGGGGTGTTTAATAACTCTTACTTGGATTGGAGGTTTTGAGTGAGAGGGAGATTAATAAAAATATAATAGTTACCAGAATACCCTTATCACATATGCCATAAAATTAAAATTGATTGAAATTTTAATTAGAACTTGTCAAACTATCTTTACAGATGAGGAAACTACGGAGCAACATGTTGAAAGAAAGAAAAAATGGAGGAAAAAAATCATGATTTTTGATAGGACAAACAAGGAATATTTATGACTTTTTAAACAAAATTCTTCAATCACCCTCGTTAACTCTCTGATTTGGGAGGTTAAAAATATAGACAAAAGAGGGTTAAACAAACCCTCACTTAACCCTATGTAACTCTCCTCCTAAACCCCCACTCTCAAACCAAGCATGATTTTTATTTCCCCTCACTTGACTCTTCGCCCTCAATCCAAGTAGACCCTTAAAGTTATGCCTAAATGTATAAACATATTTCTTCTAAAATTTTAATAGTTCATTAATAAAAAAATTTCCGATGCAAAAAATCCGATACTTTGATCCGAAACCGCCAATATTGCCGATACCGCTGATTCCGATACTCATAGGAAGGGTCCGACTGCGAACCTTGGTGTAGTAAATCCTGAATCTGCTGCTATCAAAAACCTTAAGTGGGTAAACCACGGTGCGGGAGGTGGTGCAGGAGGAATTTTATCCTGATTATTGGAAATGCGCATCTTAATCCATGCTTAATTGTTGATTTTTGCTCAATATTTCTTAATCTATGCTCGTTTTAGTCCTAACTGAAGTTAAATTTTTTTGCCTTCAATTTAGTTGCAAAATAGATATTTTTTTGGTGTTAAAATGGTGACTAGGATTTAAAATTTGAAATTTTGATATCATGAGAATTATGGGAGAGTTCCTAGTTGTACAAAGTTTATGTGAAGAAAATATGATAACGACAAATCTGACCCTTCATTTAGTGGTAACAGTTTGGATTAAATCATCATTTTTGTAGGAGAAAAAAATAGGATGATCATTATTGAGGGAGAGATTACATATATATAGGAGAGGCTAGCCTCCTCTCCTATTATTCTAAGCAATGTGGGACTAAAGTCCATTAACTCATAACTCTAATATAACACTTAACACCCTCCCTCAAGCTGGAGCATAGATGTCAATCATGTCCAGCTTGTTACATAAAAATTGAACCCGAGGACCTATAAGAGGCTTTGTGAATATATCAGCTATCTGGTCGCCGGTCCTCACATGTTGAAATTTTATCACTCCTTTCTTATATTCATCACGAACAAAATGAATGTCAATTTCAATATGCTTCGTCCGTTCATGAAATACTGGGTTTGTGGCAATGTGAATAGCAGACTGGTTATCACACCATAGATTTGCCACTTGAGACCCTGCATCTTCTCCCAGTTCTTGTAGGAGATGCTTCATATATAATATCTCTGACGTGCCATGAGCAATAGCTCGATATTCTGCTTCTGAGCTCGAGCGTGCTATCACACTTTGTTTCTTGCTCTTCCATGACACTAGATTTTCACCAATAAATTCTGAGTAGCCAGATGTAGATCGTCTATCTGTCAGGCTTGCTCCCCAGTCAGCATCAGTAAAACACTAAATGTGAGTGTGTCCATTATTCTCCATTTGAATTTCTTTTCCTGGATTCTTTACTAGATAACACAGAATTCTGAGAACTGCCTGCCAGTGTGGAATTCTTGGAGAAGCCATAAATCTACTTGCAACACTCACTGCAAAAGAAATGTCCGGACGCGTCATAACCGCCAAGTAGTTGTATTTTCCAACTACTCGACGATACTGATCTGAATTGGTCATCAGGACCCCTTAGTCTGGAAGTAACTTAGCCCCTGGATCCATAGGTGAGGTTGCTCCCTTTGCTTGCATCATGCCTGCATCATTTAGTATGTCCAACACATACTTTCTTTGAGACATTACAATGTTCCGCTTACCCCGTGTGATCTCAGTGCCCAAGAAATAGCTCAAGGATCCCATATCCTTGGTTTGAATTTGTTCTCCAAGAAACTTCTTGAGGCTTGCAATATCCTGGCTGTCATCTCCCGTGATTACAATATTATCAACGTAGACTCCAAGGAGTATTCTTACAGCAGATGTGTGTCGATAGAAGATTGAATGGTCCTTCGATTGACACATGCCAAATTGAGTAACAACATGCGTAAATCGACCAAACCATGCACGAGACGATTGTTTCAGACCATAGAGAGCCTTCTTCAGATGACACACTTTACCCTCCCTTGCAACGAACCCGGGAGGTTGCATCACATATACTTCTTCATCAAGATTCCCATTGAGGAAAGCATTCTTTATATCAAGCTGGAGTAACGGCCAATCATATCCGATGGCCAAGGTCATGAGGACACGAACGGATGTCATTTTGGCCACAGGAGAGAATGTCTCGAAGTAATCCTCACCATAGGTTTGAGAGTATCCTTTGGACACCAGCCGAGCCTTCAGTCGATCAAGGGTGCAATCCGGTTTGACCTTAATCGTGAACACCCATTTGGAGCCGACTGCCTGTTTACCAGTAGGTAAGTCGACTAAGTCCCAGGTATGATTCTCCTGGAGAGCTTTCATCTCCTCGTTCATAGCAGCACGCCAACCAGGATGTCGGAGATCCTCCTCAGCGGTCTTGGGAATCTGAATCCCATCACTAGTAGCCATCAGAGACTGAGTGTGACTGGTAAGACCTTTGTAGCTGTTAACATACAAGGGATGATCACGACAGGTACGACGAGGATGGTTCGAGTGAAAAAATATCGCTTTAAGACAGGGGAGAAACACCGATACCCTTTCTGATCTTTAGGATACCCAAGAAAAATATATTGTATTGCCTTAGGATCTAATTTAGAAAGGGTTGGTCGGATATCCCGAACATAGCATAAGCAGCCAAAGATTCGGAGAGGCAGAGGAAATGGCTCGCGTCCAGGAAAAAGTCTAGAAAAAGGAGTGTTACCATTGAAAACGGACGATGGCATGCGGTTAATAAGATAACAAGCAGTAAGAACCGCATCCGACCAAAATCGCTTGGGAGTACGTGCATGAAACATAAGAGCACGTGTTGTTTCCAATAAATGGCGATTCTTGCGTTCGGCTACACCATTTTGTTGTGGTGTGTACGCACAAGAAGTTTGGTAGATGATGCCATGGAGGGCCAGATGTTTATCGAGATCAAGTGATAAATACTCATGGCCATTGTCACTCCGAATTTTTTTGATGGGAAGACCAAATTGTATTTTTATTTCGGCATGAAAGTTGCACCAGATGTTAAATAATTCAGAACAATTTTTCATCAAATAAATAAAGGTGACATGTGAGTAATCATCGACAAAAGTAACAAAGTACTTAAAGTCCATGACAGATTCAATCGGACAGGGTTCCCATATATCAGAATGCACCAACTCAAAAGGAGCAGAAGCAATTTTATTTGGACTTACCGGATAAGGAACCCGATGATGTTTAGCTAAACTACATGGCTCGCAATGAAAGGAAGAGGGAATATCTAAAGATGGGTACATTTTCTGGAGAGCTTGGGACGATGGATGGCCTAACCGACAATGTAACTCAACAATATCGAGTTTATTGCTGGCACAGACAACAGAAGGAGTTGCGTCAAACATGTACAAGTCTCCAGCCACATGTCCCTTACCGATAGTCTTTCCAGTTTTCAGGTCCTGAAAAATACAACCATCAGGAAAAAATGTTATCGAGCAGTGTAGTTCACGAGTAATTTGACTAATAGAAATTAAACTGAACGGGTTCCCAGGAGTAAGCAGTACAGAATTGAGTGACAGCCCGGAAGCAAGATTGGCACTTCCACGGCCTCGGACTGTCAGGGAACCTCCATTGGCAACAATAATGCCAGAAGCACGACGTACAGGTACATAATTATGTATCATACCTGCGTCACCAGTCATGTGAGAGGATGCACCAGAGTCAATTATCCATTGCTTGGGTTTCACTATGCCCGCGGCTGAGTATCCGGCTGTGGAACTAGACGTGGATGCTTCACCACGACGTTGAGCCTGGAAATCAAGGAACTCTGTATATGAGTCCAAAGTCATCTGAATAGATCGGACACCATCATCAGGGGCGTCACTGGTGATATTAGCAGCAGGTGATTTAGTGCATTACCAATAAAAATGGCCAAGCTGACCACATTAAAACATGTGCGCGGTTTTCCTCCATCACGACCGCCATTGCCTCGTCCTCCATCACGACCAGCATTACGGCCACCCCGTCGGCCGTCACGACCACCACGAAATCCTGTACGAGCGGCCCCGAGAGCAGAACGATCAGCAGGAATATCACCCGGAGTTGTCTCAACGACTTTGGCAGCCCGAATGACACGATAGTGTGCTTCCAACAGGGACGGTACATCAAATCCAGCAATAATCTGAGAACGAGCAGAGTCCGCATCAGGACGGAGAGAGACGAGATAAGCCATGACATGAAGCTGCTCACGTTGAGCCCGTGCTTCATTAATATCCGACGTAAGAGGTAGTACGCGGTCGATCTCATCCGTCAGCCTTGAAGGTCCGGAAATGTTCTTTATGAGATTTGTCTCCTTGATTTGCTCGGTACACACCAACGACCGAGTCATATATACGAGACAAATCACGTTTACCATCAAACGCCGCCGCCAACATTTTTCATAACTCCTTCATGGAGTCCGTATTTTGAACCATGTCTTCCACCGATGGTTCCATGGAGTTTATCAACTGTGTAAACAGTCGACTGTCATCTATCTCCCATTGTTCAAAGATGGGATCATCGTCTGCTGGAGGGTTGTCAGTCAGATGTTTGGACAACCACATTCCCCGAAGTGTCTTCTCGACCTTCTTTCTCCATGTCGAGTAGCCCTTTGGCCCTTCCAACCGTCGATCGACAAGTCGAATGGAGGAAATCGTTGTGCTAGTGCCCGCTAGTGTGTTGCCGACACTAGTATCTGTGGCACTGCTATTCGCCGTAGAGTTTTCCATTTGTCAGAGATTCGACTGTCGATGTGTTCTTTCCACTTGATAAACACAACAACTCTGCCAATGCGCTAAAACCGGCTATGTTACCTGGACTCGGGTACGGGTGTCGGGTACGGGTACATATCCAAGAGTCGGGTCCTTCAAACTCATAATTGAAGGACACACAGACTCGGCTAAAAAGGATCCAAATTTTGGGTATGGGTACGTGGATATGACTAAGGTTTCGTAAAAAGACAACATGTAATTATAAATTACTAGTAAACTTTACTCAACTAGTTGAATAAGTCCCTAAGGGACCGTCCTTTCAGCTCCCCTACTACTTAACTACCAGTCTACCATATTAAAATAAACTATCTACACCATTACCCCATTAAAATAAACTATCTACATCACTACCACATTAAAATAAACTATCTACTTCACTACCAGTCTTTCAATTGTCACTGTGAAGGATCCGATTGTCACCATGGAGGATCGGATACGTATTCCATACCCATATCCATGTCCTAAAGGGTCGACACGGGTACTTCTCCTTAAAGTGGAGAGTCCGGGTAACATAGAAAACCGGAGCCAGAACCGTGATACGCGCATAGAAAGCAGAGAGTGTGGATCACAAGCCAGGTCAGAGAGATAACCCATGGTAACCTCTGATAGATCCTGGTGTGAAGATCAAGGAAAGAAACAAAGATTCATGTACAACAAACTATATGTGTGCTCTTTGTTAAATTTTCAGCATTGATGGGCAGAGGTTCATGCAAATGTTTTTCCTCTTAGTATCCCAACAATGATTTTTTTTTTTTTTGACTAAACTAGGGTTTGGAGGAAGGGGGGTGGCGGCTGATGGAAGGAGATGGTAGGGTTAGGGTTTGGAGTCGGGGGGGGGGGGGGGGTTGACAGGAGGCCCCGGGGGGGGGGGGGCGCTGACAGGAGGGGGGGGAGGGGGGGGGACGAGGGTACTGTAGCAACGCGGGGGTACTGTAGCAGCGCCGGGGGGACGGGTACTGTAGCTGCAGGGCGCGGGTACTGTAGCTGCAGGGGGGGGGGGAAGGGGGGGAGGCGGCTAGGGTTTTTTTTTTTGTATGGAGAGGCTAGGGTTTTGGCTTTGATACCATGTAGGAGGAAAAAATAGGATGATCATTATTGAGGGGAGAGATTACATATATATAGGAGAGGCTAGCCTCCTCTCCTATTATTCTAAGCAATGTGGGACTAAAGCCCATTAACTCATAACTCTAATATAACACTTAACAATTTTCAAGAATTTGTTCCACTATAGTAAATATAATATGAGGTATTGTATGGAGTTTTGTATGGTGTTTTAATGTAATTTTTGTTATTAATTGACTGTTTTGGTTTCTGTTATATTCTGATAACATTTTGAGGACAATGTATTTCTGCTCCACCAGGAAAAATAAACTTCCCCATCCGCCGCTGGTTGGGAGCATTAACTGCAACACTGAAAAATTGATGAATTCATGTCTGCTGTTGCTAGAAACTTGGTATCATGTTTAGAATTGTTGGCGTTAAGTTTATGACCTGTTGTAGAAACTTGAGTAATACTTTTCTGGAGTTTTTTTTTAATTTGGAGTATGTGTGTATATAGCATATGACTGCACATGCAAGTTTGTTGATGTGTTCGTATACATAATGGCGGTCAATCTATACCACAATCTACTAGATTATTGATATTGTTCTCTATTTTTTTATCTCTTGACGGACAAATCATTACACCATGATTTGTGAAAGTGAATGCTGAATCGAAGATTGCAGAACTGAGCTGCGTTTGAGCAGTTTTGTTATGCTAACTTCTGATGGGTCCTCACTTGCCAACTATTCTAGAGTTCCTAATCCAAGTGAGGTTCTCTCTTTCTTTTAAGTGCTCTCAATAAACCTTCTCACCTTGATAATCGGATTAGATGGTCCTAGTAAGGTCTTTCACTTAACTTATTGTTGATATTGTTATGTTTAAACTTTAAACAATAAATGCTAACTTTTTAATTTCTCCGGGGACACGAAGTTAAGAAATGCAATTAATTCAACCATATTAACTGTGCATTATAGAGTTGATTGTTGCCAGGATTGCCCCCCATAGTTCTTTTAGGTTTTAAGTATTGATAAAATTCCTGTATTTAGAAAACGTGGTATCCTAAGTCCATTCATGATTCCCATTTCAGGAACTTAAAAATGAATCCAATTCCACACAATTTTAATATCTAAGAACTGATGACGAGCTGAGGTAGTCAAACCTTCAAAGGACATTTGGTAAAAGGTTCCTGATGGACTCAATATCCTGACACACTATTATCCTGATCAGTGGCTTTAGCAACTAGGCCATCAATCTACAGAGGTGTGGCCTTCAACATATGAATTGCTTATAAAAGGAACATATACATAATGCTTCAGAAATCAAATTGCATTGCATGATTGCTTGCAGAGAGGAACAGGAACCATATATATATATATATATATAGTGCTCCTGAAATATATATATATATATATATATATATATATATATATATATATATATATATATAGTGCTCCTGAAATATATAGTGCTCCTGAAATATATATAGTGCTCCTGAAATCAAATTGCAGAAAAACATAATACCTGAATTGGTTGATTATAGGTAATGCTCCACGAACTCACTTTGAAGGAGCAAAGTATTTTAAATAATGTATTAAGATATATACATAAATAACACTTCACCATGTGTGCCTTCGTTAAGTTTCTCTGGAAGCCTATTTTCTCTATTATTACAATTTACACGTCTTCAGCCCTTGGCTTCGTCTCAGCTCATAGTACTAGGATATTTTATCTTGTGTTTACTAGATTGGACTAATCTTGGTGAAGATAAAATTCAAGATCTGAGCAGCATCTATGATGAGATTTGAGAAGTTAACCTTATGTGCATTACTATAGATTTTTTTTAATGTATAACTGTTTTGACATATTGTGGTGTTGAAACTACTTAGGTGCTTTGTAACTAGGAACAGCTGTGAGGAAGCGGATTTTAGTAGGGAAGAAAGCTCCCAGTTGAATTTTAAAGTTTGTTATTGAGGCCATGTTTCATATGTTATAATATGTATATAACCTAATACTATTAGCGAAGGCTGCACACTCTTACTGATGTCTATAATCCAATTTTCAATGTCACTATACTATGGGTCATGACCTAAGGATGGAATAACATAGGCACTTATTTCATTTAAATGCAAACAGAAGTGGGTGTCAGTTTAACTGGTTTAAGATTGAACTATTACAATTGCTCTACCTTCTCTTTTCAATTCTCTTGCAATTTAGCTAAACAAGGTGAGTTACAAATCATCAATTGGTGGTGGTGGTGGTTGTGGTTGTGGTGCTAGGGAGTATAATATTCCAACTGTGGTTGCCAAACTATTAAAGCAAATGAACTCGAATAGTGTACTGGTTTAGCTGATGTAATTAAACCAGCTGGTTTAGATACCTACTCCCGAGGACTAAATTTCTTATTCCAGTAGGAAATGAGACTTTGAGGTGGAACAATGTCTATTCTCTTCTTTCGCGATTGCGAGTCTCTCCTTCATCATGTCACTCCCACCCTTCCCCTTGATTTCTGTGCACAGAATTCTTCCCTTCACTAGTGTGATCCTCCATAGATTGATTAAAACAGTAATGCAGGTGAGTACTTTGTTTTGGATAGAATAAGAAAGAGTATAAGTCTTATTGACCAGATCCACTTTTTGTATTCTGTTGCACATTTAGCGGGAATATATCCTGTGTTCGTCCCTTTGTTGATGTATATTGCCTTGGGAATGATGGATATCAAATTATGCATCTGAACAGTACCTGTGTTCTCTTGTGAAAAAAAAACAAAATACACATTTGAATATATAGCAGCTATTTCTGGCTTGTATTAGCACCGTGTACTCCTCATGTTTGTTCTTCTATGAAGGAAGCAAAAACTGAGTCTCATTAGCAGGAAGATAAAGCTCTTCTGTGTGAAGTATCAAGAACCTTTTGTATTCTTATCCAGTCCATCATAGGTGAACTCATCAACAAGATGAGAACTTTGCTTGGCGTGGTTAACTCGAGGCAATTCACTTTAGAGGGGTTTGAGAATTTTTCCATGTTTGTTCGGTTTCATTTACACAAGGGGTTTGCATCTTTCTTGAATACTACATAATTCTAGAGATGGAGAATGAGATGTTCATGCACTTACATCCGTGTTTAACATGGCACTGCATTATATTCCTACAGACACTAAGGCCTCTTCATCTTGTATTTTAACTTCCCGACATCAAATCTATTATGCTGACCTTTGGGGGGGGGGGGGGGGGGGGGAGTTGTTGGGGGTGGTTGGATGATTTCACTGATTTTGGATTGGTTGAACCGTGACTCACAACCACCGCACATGAAACTCGTTCTTTTTTATTTGAAAGGTCATGCACTTCTCTGAAGTTAAAAAATCTATTCATATTTGCTTATATGCTGTTAACTTAAATGTATTACTTTGTCTACATTGCAAGTTGATATATTTGTGTTTATATGGAAATATCATATGTTGAACTAGTAACAAGGAGTCAAGGACACTCCAAATAGGTGCCTTGGCCTTTTTCATGCTGAAGCTCCCCGTCACGGGCCGTCAGCATAAAGTCCCTGTTGACATTCCAAAATATTTTCTTGAACTTATAGCCACTTGAGTATCATGCTTCAGTATGTTATAATATGGTAGCGAGCCTGCTCTGACTATGTTGCAAGTTGCATCAACAATTCTTCATACATGACCCAACCAACCCTGCTACATTAAAGAAATTGGCTACTCATATGCTTATTTTGCAGTTTCTTAATCTCATACTCCTCTTTTGATTGTCCCTTGAGATTTTACTTCTGTTTACCTTCTTAATACTCTGCTACTGATCTTTGCAACATATAAAATCTGTTCAAGAATTAAGACTGTTATATGTAGGGTTGGTGCCAGCTTTATCTATTGACACTTGGTTGGAATCATGAGTTCCCCTCAAATCCAATTGGGAGCCTTTGGGGCCAAAAATAACCATATCAAAGGGGAAACACTGTAGTAATGGCTGGAATCATGAGTTTCCCTTGATCTCAAAAGTAAACATATAAAAGGGGGAACACACTACTGTTTGAGATTCACTAGGGATTTTATAGGCATACTGTCCAATCACTCACGTTACAGGAGTTTTAATGCGGTCATCAGTTATGATTCACACAATTAGGATCTAGATGTTCAAAGTCCAATTATTTCTTAAGTTGAGACATAAATTTTTTTGACAAACATTTACATTTGCTAAAAAGACGATCTATGATTCTATATGCCAAACTAGAAAGGATCCATCAGTTGCTGACCAATATTTTTACTTTATTTTTCTCATTCAAGTTTACTTCTTGTAAAGCCATTAGTGAACCAGAATGTAACACTCTATGTCTATACATATGTTAATCTTTCATCCTGCAAATGCTGGACTTACTCTAATTGATACAGCTATGATTTTTCTTATTACAGGAAGATGATATAGTTTGCTTTATAAGATTCTTTTAGGAGAATGTAGGAAATGTCTATAACCAAAACGTTTTCTAAGTGTGCTTATGTAACGACGACTTAGCTGACAGTTCAAATCTGTACCAGAACATTTTCCAGGTCGAGATCTGAGTATATTCCTTTCTGCATTTTGTCTTCTGTTACCATTCTGATCGACTCTAAATAACTCTATTTTTTGTTTTTTGTTTTTAGATTTCAGTTCGATACTTTGATAATGTCAACATATACATACAAGATACTACTTTTATATCATTACGGTCTCTTAATCTCTACCATTACAAAGAGGCTTGAAGCCGTCTAAACCATATGTATATCCTCATTGTAATTAAAAATTAAGAAAAATAAATAAATCCTAACTTATAGCTTAACTACCATTTTTTATTACACAACACACCTACACGTCCTTACGGTTGGGGGGCTCGAACCCTGCCGGTCTCGCTTGGTGTTCGCGCTGATTTCCACATGTGCTACAAGCATTGGACCTGTACATGTATCTATAACAAATCCTAACTTATAGCTTAACTACCCGATATTATCTGACTACCTGTACATATATCTATAACAAATCCTAATTAAAATATAAACATATCTATAACAAATCCTAATTTAAATATATTCAAATTTTATCTTTAACAAATTATAATTTAAACTATTTTTCAACAGTAACCGGAATTTTTTTTTCTTTTACGTGCAACGCACATTCACGTGACTAGCATTATGTTATGTGAGAAAGTGACCACTTAGATTAAGACAACAATCATTAGTAACATTGCATATCTTAATCCTACCCTTCATGCACTATGGTTCCTTAGATGCTTACCTGCTTCAGTTTACTAAAGGGTTTATTCTTCTCTTTGGAAGGAAACCTGTCTGTCCAATCATCATGATACTCAGAATCTCCGTCATGCCAGTGAGCAAGGCTACGATAATCACAGAGTCCTTATTTTGAAAAGGATATGCCATTCACATTTAGTATGTTTGTTCTTGTTTGTAAGTTTGTTGAAGTGTGCTTCCTTATGCTTTTTCTCTTTATGTTTCCTGCAGAAGAGGTACGAGGACATACCTATGTTGGGGCAAAGGCAGGCTGAATGATGATGAAGCATCTGGTTTTTGACCTTTTCCTGGATTTTGATGGAGTACTTGTTATATTGTCTCAAAGGTTGTATTTGTCCTTGAATAAGCGCTAGTCTCTTGGAAGGCTCTATAGCCAGCCCTCTATTGAGAGCTGCTAATTTTTGTCCTTCGGATATTGTGTTCTTGTTCCTGATACTTAAATTTGGTTCAAATAACTGGAGATCAAATTAAATGAAGTCTTTTATGCATGTCTACCGTCAAACTGTTCTGCTAATAAAGATTTGTGATTGTTGTTCAGGTGGTGTAGTGGGTCTGGAAACTGCTGAGTTTGTCAAATATTTTTATCAACAGCTAATACTTCCTTTAGATGCTAATTTAAATGAAGCTTATTGTTGGTGCGCAAGCGTGACGTGCAATTTGATCAATGTTGCAAGCATCTAACTGCATTTTGAGAGAGACGATCTGTATCCCCAATCAACTAGACTTGCTTTAGAGCATCTTCAAGGGAGATTACCTAAGGTAATTTGGGAGTCACTTAGTATGGACTTCAATGGTCTACCTAAAATGACTTCTTAACATCTTTTTTATATTAATATTTTATATTAGATTTTGTTGACCAAGCAAGGGGCAGGTAATGAACGATCTTACTTTTCCTAAAAAAAAAAAAAACTTACTTGCTGTCCCAAATGACTCTGGTAAGCTTGTCCGAAATGACTGGTAAGCTCGTCCTATCAATTGCTCACTATATCATTTTTTACTAGCAGTTTCTGTTCTCTCATCTTTCTTTCGTAGTAAAGCCAACTTTCATTCATGGTTCGCATGGCTATCGTGCATTTTATATTGTATTTTATGCTAGTGGAACCCATTAAGATGTTTTAGAGAGGCCCTAAGAGAATCATTAGTAAGGCCTAGCTTAGGTAATTCCTAGCTTAGAATTAGGGTTATTAGTAATAGGGTCTCATATAGTAGTGGATATTAGGATTTGGGTTTCGAAAATGACTGACGTTAGGATTTGGGTCTTGAAATTACTATTCACGTAGGCAAATGAACGTACTAGATAAGAATTAGGTAGACTATTGGAGCAAGTTTTTTTTTTGAATTCTTTCCTAATTTAGATAAAGGGTCCTTAGGTAGACCTTTGAAGACCGTCTTAGCAACCAAATAAAGTTTCCTTGAATAGGAGCTGTAGCTATTCTTGGAACTTTATAACTTGTGTAATGGTGCGATATGTCACGCACAAAAGTTTGCGTCCCACCGAAACGGATTTGCATAATCCTTTACGGATCGGGATTATACGGAAAGCTTCCAGAATGTTTCAGAAGATGGTGGAATGTTCCAGAAGACCCGAGAATCTTCCAAAAGGCCCGAGACCCTTCCAGAAGGCCCGAGTATCTTCCAGAAGGTTCGAGTATCTTCTAGATGGATCATAATCTTTCTGGATAGACTAGAAGCTTCCTTGTAGTTATCTAGTAGTAGAATAATCCCTGGAATATTCTATTTTCAGAAGTTTCTTGTAAGCCCTATGGGCACTATAAATAAGTGAGAGGCTCATTTGCTCCTCACCATCCAAAGTTGTAATCTCTTTCTAGTATAGAAATTTTCATACTTCCAATCTCTCTTTTGCTCCCCTTTGTTCTCAATATCGCCTTAGCGATCTAGCTAAGCTGCTTCAGGAAGGCTGGCATGGGTCTTCGAGTAGAAAGCTTGTACGTCGCATGGGTCGAAGTGTAGCCTAAAATACTAAGTCCGTGATAAGTGGTATCAGAGTGAAGGTCGGTTGGTGCCATGTCGACATCAGAGAACGTTCAGGAGGGACTCGCCAAGACGCACAAGAAGGACAAGAGCAAGGAGCCTACGGTGGAGCATAGCCTTGCCGATCTTGTCGAGCGTGTTTGGATCTTAGAGACGGGTTAAAGGGATATGTAGATGCACATGGGCTCCGTGGAGCAAAGCAACACGAGGCTAGAAGAGTTCTACGATGGGTTGGAGAGCGACGTCGCTTCGTCCATGCCAATCTTTCGGGAGCAATTCCAAGAGATCCGATCCGCACTTGAGGAGGAGCTCAAGGGACATCGTACGGAGATTGAGGAATTACGTAGGAAGGTTCGAGGCTACGAGAAGCTAAAGACCATGGTAGAGAGTTGTGGAGAACTCAAGACCAAAGTTACCATTCTGGAGAAGGCCGTTGCGAATGGTGGACCTTCAAGTAGGGAGGCACCGAGGAGACGGAAGATCCCAAAGCCGAAATCCTTCAGCAGGGTGAGAGATGCCAAAGAAGTTGAGAACTTCTTATGGAAAGTGAAGCGATACTTCAAGGTGTTGCACATCAACGATGACGTCGAGAAGGTGGATATTGCTTCACTATACTTTACCGCCGATGCTATGCTGTTGTGGCGTCGAAGGTGCATAGAAGCCGAGGGTTTGTGCTCGATAGATACTTGGAAGGATCTCAAGAAGGAGATCAAGTCTCAGTTCTATCCGAAGAATATGGAGTTTATAGCAAGGCGGAGCTTGCGGCAACTCAAGCATACCGGGGCGATCAAGGAGTACATCGCGAAGTTTACATGCTTGATGCTCATGATATATAACATGGGCGAGGAGGATCATTTATTCTTCTTCCTCGATGGACTCAAATCGTGGACGGCTCAAGAATTACAACGACAGAGGATGCAAGACTTGAACACCGCCATGGCAGTAGCCGAGCGGCTCGTCGAGCACATATGGGACGACAACGATGTCAAGGCCAAGCCAAAGTCCACCAAGAAAAATGGTGGGGGAGAGCGAGAGAGGTCTCCTGAGGACGGTTCGTTCGAGGGAAAGAAGCACGAGAAGGCCCATCCGAGCGAGTTATTTCTCGAGATTGGCCAAAGAGGAGCATGCGTGTTAGCGTCGTCCGAACCGAGGAGGTGGAGGACGAAGAGTGCGAAGTGGGAGAGCACATGGAACGTTGCGCTTACTCAACGCCGTCAAGGCCAAGTCAGTTGTGTCGAAGACTCGGAGCAGGGAGCTTATGTACGTTGATGTGAGGATAAATGGCATGAGCACACAGGCGTTGGTTGACACGGGTGTCACTCATAACTTCATCTCGGATGCGGAGATCCGTCGCTTGGGTCTAGCCTTGGAGGAAGATTCAAACATGATGAAGGCGGTCAATGTGGAGGTGTGCCCCGTGTAGGGAGTTAGCCAAGGGTGTCTACATAGCTGTGGAAAATTGGTCGGGTGTTGCCAATTTTATCATTACATTGCTAGATGACTTCAAGATGATACTGGGCATAGATTTCCTTATTGCGGCTAAGGCAATTCCGATGGCACATTTGGAAGTTGTCGTCTCCATGGAGCAAGGCTCATCGTGCATGGTAAAAGTTGCACGAGGTAAGCCTTCGAAGGGAAAAGCTATCTTCGCTACTCAACTCAAGAAGGGTGGCAAAAGGGAGATGACATATCTAGCGGTGCTTGGGAAGAAGGAAGGCTTCGAGGAGAAAGGTCTTTCGTGCGAGACCAAGGGTGTTGCAAAGGAGCGTACCGAGAAGCCACTTCCGCGAAGGGAGGTGGACCGTGCTACAGGGCTTGGCACGAGTGCATAGAAGTGTGTTGCAAGTTGCACGGAGGCAGAAGCGACGAGGAGGAGTAACTCGAGCAAGGAGTTACTCAAAGCTTGTGGAGAACATTCGGGTCAACAGTGGTTGCAATAGGACTTACATGCTTGGAGGTGTGTAAAAGCATGTGCAGCCACGAGACGACGATTGACGACTCGATAGCCTGTACGAGATTCGTCCTATGTCGAGGAGGGTACAAGCCGAGGCCAGAGTTGGTGCGACAAACCAGTTTGCTTTCGATCTTGAGAAGAAGATAGACAAAGGGAAGCGTCGCACGAGACGCACAAAGAAGGGACGATGCACAGCGATCGTACCTACGAGAGTGGACATCGTCCCGAGACTTGGTGCACCTATCGACGAGAGGGTTGTCACGCCCCAGAACCAGAATACTGGAGAGCGGGGGCAGACATAGCCAGCTACGTATATTGAAATAGAATACATCTCAACTATACGGTCACGGCTGTCTAGATATGAGGGTTTACTACAAGCCAACAGTCTCTTAAGGTCAAGCCTATTGTCTCAATCTCAAGCAAGTAATATAATTACAAGATGTTTGACCACCAAATATACAATAAAAGGCGTCCCAAATATTACATATCAGCTGATCATGAAGCTAGTCGTACAAAATGCGAGGACTAGCAAGAGTTAAGTCATACATGATCAACCCTAGGATTTGTTAATCATGTTTACAGTCCGTAGGCAGACAGTAAGTAAAGTGCATCGAGCTAACAGGTGCTCGTCGGCTAAACGCCTCAAAAGAATAACTTTACAATAGAGTGAGCGAAACAAAATAGAAAACCCACTCGTAGCCCGGATTCCTTCTAGTCGCCACCATCGGGCTGGAAGCTTGGTAGATCCTCAGGAGCTGCTCTGAAATCTGGCCACACAAAACCAGCTGGGTCAACCCCAGAAAGAGCAAGTGCTACAAGGGGGCCACAAAATAAGAACAAAAGCCAGCAATCAGCACAAGAAAATCTAATATTAAAACTAGAATTTACGAAAACATGTCAGGATGATATACGACGAGATAACCATGGGACTATTCCGATAGCCAGGTTACAACCCGTAAACCAAACAAGGACCGGGGTTGTAACCCTTCATCTGAACAGAGCTTGGTTTCCTACCATTTATCAGCAAGATAATAATGTAAGAAATCAAGACAGAAAGCAAG
Organism: Iris pallida; assembly: GCA_029216955.1. Taxonomy (NCBI): domain Eukaryota; kingdom Viridiplantae; phylum Streptophyta; class Magnoliopsida; order Asparagales; family Iridaceae; genus Iris; species Iris pallida. The sequence goes on along the minus strand of JANAVB010044818.1, from coordinate 3,238,274 downwards.
CTTGTACTGGATCAAGATATGGCTAAACTGGTTATACCTCATTCAATCAATCATGGCCAAGCAGATACTACGGCTTACTACTTTAACTAACTAGGGTTATCACAGGCCTAATTACTAACAAGATGCAGTGAGATTGTTCCACAGCCACAAGTCCTGCAGACCATCCAGGTTACCCAGGACGAAAGATTAGGGTTGAATTCAGGTGGGTACATCGTCCAGGAAACGTATGTACCCTTAGGTGACTTAGAGGGTGCAACACTCGACGGTGTGCTGGAAATGTGCCCTACTCGACGGCAGGCTACAGATCCCAAGAGCGCCCAGGTAACGGGATTGCCTGTACCTGTGTCATCTCTTCATGACTACTGTGTTATTCTAGTTATTAACCTTAATCCATTTTAGTAGGTACTCCTGACCGTGGTACTCAGGAGTCCCATCCTAGACATGATGCAAGACAGGGCAAGTGGATTTAACAAGCAAGCAAGAAAGAACCACCCACGGTGTCAAGGCAGGTCAAGTTAAATTATCAAGATAAATCATGTCAGGGTACTTGTCGGGAGTGCGCCACGACGGGCCACTATCATGTCAGGTTGGTCATGTCAGGAGTGCACCACTACGGGTCACTGTCGTGTTATGCTAGTTTCTTGCCATACCAAGCCATGTACAATAGTCATTCCAAACATATTAAGTAAAATCAAGTTCATGACAAAAGGCGTAAGGATATAAAATGGGCATAAAATATCTAATAAAATATCAATATACAGGACTATAGAAAAGCCAAGCTTAAAGAAATAAGACCAAAACTTCAAGAGCCAATGGGTTAAGCAAGGGGTTCAGGGGAGCAGCGTACGCGAAAATCACGCACGCATGAGAGCTGCGTAGGTAAAAAGTCACGCACGTGACAGAGAGCAGCGTGGATGAAAAGTCACGCACGCTGAGAGAGCAGCGTACATGAAAAGTCACGCACGCTGAGAGAGCAGCGTAGGTGAAAAGTCACGGACGCTACAGAGAGCAGCGTAGGTGAAAAGTCACGCACGCTGAGAGAGCAGCGTACATGAAAAGTCACGCACGCTGAAAGAACAGCGTGGGTGAAAAGTCACGCACGCTGAGAGAGCAGCGTAGGTGAAAAGTCACGCACGCTACAGAGAGCAGCGTAGGTGAAAAGTCACGCACGCTACAGAGAGCAGCGTAGGTGAAAAGTCACGCACGCTGAGAGAACAGCGTGGGTGAAAAGTCACGCACACTGAGAGAGCAGCGTAGGTGAAAAGTCACGCACGCTACAGAGAGCAGCATAGGTGAAAAGTCACGCACGCTGAGAGAGCAGCGTACATGAAAAGTCACGCACGCTGAGAGAACAGCGTGTGTGAAAAGTCACGTACGCTACAGAGAGCAGCGTAGGTGAAAAGTCACGCACGCTGAGAGAACAACGTGGGTGAAAAGTCACGCACGCTACAGAGAGCAGCGTAGGTAAAAAGTCACGCACGCTGAGAGAGCAGCGTACATAAAAAGTCACGCACGCTGAGAGAACAGCGTAGGTGAAAAGTCACGCACGCTCAAGGGACACGCTTCCAACAGGAAGCGTACCTAAGTCTGCATACGCACGCTAAAGAGCGCGCGCAGCTCAGTGTGCGTAAGCTAAACAGCTCTGCATACTGCTCACTGCCTTCTCCAAACAGCAAGAACACCATGGTTGAACCCAAAACTACACATCATCATAACTTGGCCATCCGAATTCTAAATCCGGATTTCCAAAGTTCCAACTTGGGTGAAACTGAATGCTCTTCCACTTGGAAACACCAAAACCCATGAAAATCCAACTTAAAGAGATCAAACCATGCAAAATCCGAAAATAGAAATAACTTAGATCTAGAGCAAAGAAGACTTCAAATCACAAAACACCAAGTTCTAATGTTGATCACCATATCCTAATCTAGCAAATGAACCAAGAAAATAGGGCTATCATGAAGTGGCAAGGTGCACTTGCCTAGGGTTAGGAGAGTTATTTAGAGGAAGGAGAAGAAGAAGAAGAAGGAAATTAATAGTGGAAGTTATGAGGAGAGAGAGTGGTATGTGAGGGTTATAAAGAGCGGGAGTTGTGGTGGGGATGATGGGTAGCATAGGCTAATGTGATCCATCACATAACCAAACCAAACCGAACCAACCCAATAAAACCGAGCCATGCCAAAACCCAAAATACGAGAAATACTGAAATTCCACAAGTTGAGAAAAATAAAAATATATGCCAAAATCCAGATACGAAATACGGGAAATACGGGAAATAAGGGTGACAAGGGTCGACAAAATAGGTCGGGGAGAATGTCGCGCACAAAATTTTGTGCCCCACCGAGACAGATTTGCGTAACCCTCACGGACCGGGGTTATGCGGAAAGCTTCCAGAATGTTTCAGAAGATGGTGGAATTGTCACTCCCGTTTTTCGTTATACGTATTTTCAGTATACGTGTACGGATTCTCGACCCGTATCTTGACTTGTTTAGCATGGCTTAGCTTGGTTTGGTCTTAGTTTAGCTCGGCTTGGTTTATTTTGGCTTGGTTTGGGCCAAGTGGTTCATCATGATAAACCCTCCCTTTATAACCCAAGTCCACTCGCTCTCTCTTCATTACTCTTTCATTTATTTCTCTTCTCCATTAATTCTCTCCCAAACCCTTAGGCAAGTGTCATCTTGCTTCATGGAGGAACTCCATTTTAATTGTTCTATTGTCTTCCCTACAAGCTTCTAAGACTCTTTAGTACTTAGTATTTTTGGTTTTGGAGGATGAAATCTTGCAGATCTAAGTTTATTCAAAATTTGGTTTTCTTGGGTTTTGATCTATCAAACTTCATTATTTTCAAGTTTTGATTGTTCCATGTTGTAGAGAATTTAATTTTACTCAAAATAGGCATTTGAAAACCCGAATTTTGATTTGTTTTGAGTGATTTGTCAACTTGGGAAGTTCATGGGTTCCATGTACACATGTTCTTGGATTGGAGAAGAAGAACAATGCTGGGCGCATAGCATTTCCATGCGCCCACAACAGTCTTCCTTTGGGCGCATAGCTATTTGTATGCGCCCAAGGCCCCCAGCTTCCTGTGCTTAGGCGCATGGCCCTTTGCACATAGCCCTGGGCGCATAGCCTTTATATGCGCCCAAGTATACCCTGTTCCCCCCTTCGCTTGGGCGTATAGCCGTGGGCACATGACCCTAGGCGCATGCCTTCCCTAACACTTGATTCTCCATGATACGACTAGCCTTGGGCGCATAGCCTTAGACGCATAGTCTTGGGCGCATGCCACTCCCAGTGCATACCACCCTTGGCGCATACTCTCCTTGATGCATGTTGACCTTGGACGCATGCTACCCATGACACCCCATTTGATCCTTTGTGCCCTTTCTGGCCAGGATAATTGTGTTACCTTATCCATGTTTGTCCCCTTGATAGCATTGTATAATGTTATTATCTGTGCCACGTGCGTGCTTTGAGCTTAAACACGATCTCAGCATGGCATGTACACTCTCTGATAACTCCTTCAGTGGCCCGTCGTGGTGCACTCTTGACCAAGTAAATTCTTGGTATACAAGTACTCTTAACATGAACACGACATGACAATATGGCTTTACATGATAAATAGTGACCCGTCGTGGTGCACTCTTGACAAGTAACATGATATGATAATCCTTGATGGTGGTCCATCGTGACACACTCTTGACAAGATAAGTAATATAACAAGACCTGAATAATCTTAATAGTGACCCATCGTGGTGCACTCTTGACAAGCAACATGACATGATAATCTTGATAGTGGCCCGCCGAGACGCACTCTTGACAAGTAATCTTAATAAGTAACCTAACATGATAATCTTGATATATTGTTGCGACGACTATTTTAACTTGATAAGTAACTCTTGTCTTGACACCGTGGGTGATTGTGCTTGTATAAGCTACATGTATCGTCTTGCATCATGTCTAGGACATGGATTCCTGGTTACCACGGTCAGGGATTCGTACTGAATCTGACTAGGTTAACAACTAGATTGATCCAGCAGTTCAAAGTAAGATTTTCCAGCCACATGCAATCCCGTTATCTGGGCACTTAAAGTGGACTTGTAGCCTGCCAACGAGTAGGGCACATTTCTAGCACACTGTCATGTGTTGCACCCCCAAGTCACCTAATACAACTCTCTCAACCCGCAGAAGGATAACCTGGATTAAGTCTACAGGGTTTGTGACTGCTGGAACATCTCATTGCATCTTGTAGTAATTAGGCTTGTGATAACCCTAGTTAGTTAAAGTATCAAGCCGTACTCTTTGCTTGGTCGTGATTGATGAATGGAGTCTAGTCTAGTCTTGTCTAGACAAGGCCAGCTCATAGTTACTTCAGCACGTTACTGTTTATGCTTTACCTTGTCGATAATTGGTCAGAAACTAAGTTCTGTTCAGGTGAAGGGTTACAATCCCGATCCTTGTTTGGTTTAAGGATTGTAACTTGGTTACCGGAATAGTTCTTTAGTTATCTCATCGTTTATCACCCTACTCTCATAACTCCAGTTTTCTTGTTATTTTATGTCTTGTGATCTAACATGCGGGTTTTAGTTCTTAAGTGAAGCCTCCCTTGTGGTACTTGCTCTTTCTAGGGTCTGACCCAGCTGGTTTTGTATGGCCAGATTTTGGAGTAGCTTCCGAGGATCTTCCAGCCAGATGGTGAACACTAGACGCAACCCTGGCAACAAGTGGGTTTTATTTTGCTCTCCCACTCTATTGTAAATTATTCTTTTGAGGCATTTTACCGCCGAGCAAGTGTTAGCTCATGTTGAAAGCTTACATCCCTGTCTGCCTAAGGGCTGTAGCATGATTGACAAATTCTAGGGTTGATCATGTATGACTTTAACTCTTGTTAGTCTTCGCATTTTGTATGACTAGCTTCATGATCATCTAAATATGTAATGTATAGGATGCCTTACTTTGTATGTCTGATGATCTACCATCTTGTTACATTTACTTGCTTGCTTGAGATTGAGATACTAGGCTTGTTCTTGACCATAAGAGACTATTGGCTTGTAGTTAAACCCTCATGCATCTAGACAACCGTGACCGTATATCGAGGTGGGTTACACTTTAATGTACGTAGCTGGCTGTGTTTGTCCCCCACTCTCCAGTATTCTGGTTCTTGGGCGTGACACGGTTTAAGTGGTGGCCCATGCAGGTCTTGTTAATCAAGATGTGTGAGGATTTTACTGAATAGATGTCTCAATCAGCACTCGCCCTTGATCTCTACTCGTGTCTTCTAATCTTTCTGAAATCTTGACCTGATCACATGCTTATATCCTTCCTTATTGTTCTCCATGTCATTTTTTCAGTGGCATTGCTCCTGGTTCTACCGATCAGCAAGGTAGAGCACCTCCAATGAACCAGCAACAACCTGGGGACCAAGCCCAGCACTATGGAGAAGCTTCCCGAGTCATGTATTCTGGGAATCCAGAGCCCCCGATTCAGCCAGTCCAGCCTGCAGAGCCTGACAATGGGACCCTGGTGGGACTCATTAGGGAATTGCTTGCATCACAAGATCGTCGGGGCGATGCCCTGCACCAGACAGTACAAGATGCTATGGGCAGAGTTGGTTATCAAGGGAACAACGCAGCCAACAGTTTCAAGTATTTGAACCTCCATTCTTTGATGGCAGTGAAGCTGCTATTGCTGCCGATACTTGGCTTCAGGACATAGAAGTTATCCTAGAGGCAGCTACGATTCTAGAGGATGAGAAGGTGGCCGTTGTGTGCCTACAGTTATTGGACTTAGCCTACAGCTGGTGGGCGATGCTAGCAGTTGGATTAGCAATGCCTATTTTGTGGGCGGTATTCAGTGATAAGTTCCAGACCAAGTATTTTGATGCAGTAGATTGCTATGATCTGCAGACAAGATTCACCAATCTTAAGTAGATGGGAAGGACGGTTGACGATTATGCGACCGAGTTTCCTAGACTTAGTCGGTTTGCTCCTACCTTGGTGGCGACCGAATTAGACCGAGCCCAGCGATTCCAGCAGGGACTCCACCTAGAGATTATTATATCAGTGGAGCAGTTTGAGCACCAGACGTTTGATGATGTCTTGCGAGCAGCGAAGAGGCATGAGTATACTTCGCAGAGGATAGTAGATCGAACCGGAGGATGGAAAAGGTCCCATGGACAGATATCCCAGTCATCAGCACCAGTCCCGGTAGCTAGGGCTTTAACTATTAGAGCTCTTAAGAGGGCGACCACAGTTTCGTCGGTTCAGCACTCGACACCAACGTATCCTCAGCAACAGAAGCAGAAGCAGTCTTCCGCAATGGGCTGCACTCATTGTAGGAAGCCAGGACATGTAGTATCAGAGTGTCGTAGAGCATATGGATTGTGCTTGGCTTGTGGGGCACCGGATCACAAGATAGGGTACTGCCCGCATAGAGCCGGTTCATCGTCGTCAACCTTAACCAGTCCATCGGTTAGGGGTCCAGCACCAGTACAATAGCAGTACCAACCTCCGAGACCATTGCTGCCTCAGGCTCAACAATATACCCAGGTTCAAATTTAGAACAGGCAGAGAGGTCACCAGCAGAGGGGACCAGCACCAAGAGGACAAGGTCAAGCGATGGCTCTGACCGTAGCAGAAGAATTGGTATCAGGTGAGGTGGTGGCAGGTACCATTCTCGTCAACTCTTTTCCAGTATCGGTATTATTTGATTCGGGTGCATCGCATTCATTTATTTCTGTACGATTTGCTACACGGATAGGACTGAAGCCCGAGTCATTATCAGTAAGGCCCAATATACTTACTGGTAACGGTCTTGTGGGGGGTAGATAGAGTCTTTTTCTCATGTCGAATCGTAGTTAGCGGTAGAGGGTTTTTCGCTTGATTGATAGAATTTTTGATGGTCGACTATGATGTGGTCCTAGGAATGGATTGGTTGAAGGATCAATATGCAAGAATAGACTGCCATATTGGCAGGATTATTTTTGGTATTCCAGGCGAACCAGAGTTTTTATTTTCTAGAGGCGAAGTAGAATCTTCTCCACCAGTCTTGCGGATAGCAGTAGCAGTTCAGTTTCCTAGAGTAGTAGAAGAGTTTCCTGATGTATTTCCCGAAGATCTTCCAGACATGCCCCCAGAGAGAGAGAGAGTTCACCATTGATTTACTTCCAGGGACGGCACCAGTGTCAGAGAGAGTCTACAGGATGGCACCTTCAGAATTGAAGATCTTGTACAAGATGATTGAAGAACTCAGAACCAAGGGATTCATTTATGCTAGTGGATCGCCTTGGGGAGTCCCGATGCTTCTTGTGAAAAAGAAGGATGGTACGTCAAGATTATGTATTGATTATCGTACCTTGAACTTTGTAACAATCAAGAACATATATCCTCTACCAAGGATAGATGATTTATTCGATCAACTCAGAGGAGCGGCAGTATTCTTGAAGTTTGACTTGCGGTCAGGGTACCATCAGATCAGAGTCAGAGAGCAAGACATCCCGAAGACAGCATTCAGATCGAGGTATGAACATTGGGAGTTTCTTGTTATGTCATTCGGAGCGACCAATGTGCCAGCCGTATTCATGGACCACATGAATCGTATCTTCATGCCCTATTTGGACCAGTTCGAGATAGTGTTTATAGACGACATCTTAGTCTATAGCAAGAATGAGACAGAGCATGAGCAGCATCTCCGTGTAGTCCTTCAGATTCTCAGAGAGCACTAGTTATTTGCGAAGTTCAGCAAGTGCGAATTTTAGCTTGATCGTATTTCATACTTAGGTCACATCATCACCAAAGGTGGAGTGGAAGTGGACCCCAGAAGATAGTGGCTATAGAGACATGACTAGTACCCAGAACCGTCGTAGAAGTTCGAAGTTTCCTAGGATTGGCCGGCTATTACCGACAGTTTGTATCAGAATTCCTCCAAATTTTAGCATCTTTGACGCAGTTGACCCGCAAGGATGTGCAGTTTGCTTGGACAGCAGAGTGTCAGAGTTCGTTTGAGAAGTTGAAGCAAGGATTGATGACGGCACCCATTCTTACGCTTCTAGATGGGACTGGAGGATTTTCAGTTTATTATGATACCTCCGACAGAGGATTGGGATGCATCTTGATGTAGCATGGTAAGGTAGTAGCTTATGTGTCACGTCAGCTTCATGATCATGAGAGGAATTACCCAACCCATGACTTGGAGTTAGCAGCGGTGGTTTTCGTACTTAAGTTGTGGAGGCATTATTTGTGTGGAGATAGGGTAGAGATTTTTATCGACTACAAGCGTCTTAAGTATGTGTTTACCCAGAAGGATCTTAACATGCGTCAGAGAAGATGGCTAGAGCTACTTGTGGATTACGACATCAACCTGTAGTATCATCCTGGGAAGGTTAACGTTGTTGCAAATGCATTGAGCAGGAGAGCCAGAGTTTATTTTCTAACAACACAGCCAGAGTTGTTAGAAGATCTTCGTAAGATGGGTATTGAAGTTTTTTTTCCCACCAATGTGACATTGATGGCCAGTATGCAAGTTCAGTCCAATATAGTTGAGAGGATTAAGTTAGATCAGTCAACAGATTCTAAGCTTCAGCGGCTTAGGACAGAATGTGTAGCAGGACGGAGAGCAGAGTTATGTTTTCATGAGGACGGTACACTTCGATATGGAAGGCATCTTTGTGTATCCAGTGGTAACATCAGACAAGAGATCATGGCAGAGGCTCACAGTTCACCGTATTCAATTCATCTCGACGGTACGAAGATGTATTGTGATATCCGTCAGCATTTTTAGTGGAATGGCATGAAGAGGAAGATATCCCGGTTTGTCTCTCATTGTTTAGTTTGCCAACAAGTTAAAACTGAACATCAGAGACCAGCTGGACTTCTTTAACCTTTACCGATCCCAGAATGGAAATGGGAGCACATTACCATAGATTTTGTAACTGGATTACCTAAATCCCCAGCTGGGAGAGATGCTATCTGGGTTATAGTTGACAGACTCACCAAGGTAGCTCATTTTTTCCCTTTCAAAATTGGCCAGTCGACGGATCAGCTAGCAGAGATGTACCTCAGACAAATAGTCAGATTGCATGGAGTGCCAGTCAGTATCGTATCCGACAGAGATTCAAGATATACATCGCACTTTTGGCGGAGTCTTCAAGAGAGCTTGGGGACTCGTCTCAAGTTTAGTTCAGCTTATCATTCGCAGACAGATGGTCAGTCAGAACGCACAATTCAAACTCTTAAAGATATGTTGCGGTCTTGTACGCTTGACTTCGGTGGTTCGTGGAAAGATCATCTACATCTCGTGGAGTTCTCCTATAATAACAGTTTCTAGGCCAGTATCTAGATGGCACCATTTGAGGCCCTGTATGGCAGAAAGTGCAGATCACCTTTAGCATGGGATGACGTAGGCGAGAGACAGATGCTTGGACCAGAAATGATTACGCAGACTATTGAAGTGGTCAGGCAAGTTAGAGATCATCTTCGAGTTGTGCAAGATCGCCAGCGTCATTGGGTCGATTCTCATCGTCGTCCTTTCGAGTTTTCTATCGACGACCACGTATTCCTTAGGATCTCGCCTACCCATTGCGTCATTCGTTTTGGCGTACGGAGAAAGCTTAGTCCTAGGTATATAGGACCGTTCGATATTCTTGAGCGAGTAGGTGATGTGTCCTATCGTCTCCTCTTCCGCCGTCGTTACGTGAGGTACATGATGTCTTCCATATATCCCAATTGTGATGGTATATCCAGGATCCGAGTCATGTCCTTGATCATTCAGAATTGGTTGTTGGTACCAACCTTTCGTATGAGGAAAGATCCGTATCCATATTGGACCGGAGAGAGAAGATACTCAAGACAATATTATTAGTTTAGTCCGTGTTGCTTGGGGTCATCACTCTTTGGGTGAGTCAACGTGGGAGCGAGAGGATGATATCCGATCGCGATATCCATACCTGTTTGACTCATAAGGTATAATGTCTTCCTTATGCCTTATGCTTTTAATTTCTTGCTTGTATGAATGATTGCTTGATTGACTGCTAGTCGTAGATTGCTTGTGATTAGTATAGCTTGCCCGGACATCTCTAGCCTCTTGATTAAATTTTGAGGATGGAATTCCTTTAAGGTGGATAGAGTTGTCACTCCCGTTTCCCGTTATACGTATTTTTAGTATACGTGTATGGATTCTCGACCCGTATCTTGACTTGTCTAGCATAGCTTGGTTTGGTTTATTTTGGCTTGGTTTGGGCCAAGTGGTTCATCATGATAAACCTCCCTTTATAACCCAACTCCACACTCTCTCTCCTCATTACTCTTTCATTTATTTCTCTTCTCCATTAATTCTCTCCCAAACCCTTAGGCAAGTGTCATCTTGCTTCATGGAGGAACTCCATTTTAATTGTTTTATTATCTTCCCTACAAGCTTCTAAGACTCTTTAGTACTTAGTATTTTTGGTTTTGGAGGATGAAATCTTGTAGATCTCACTACCAGAATATCACAGTTTAGCGACGCCAAAAAACGTCGCAAAAACGATAGAAAACGTGGCTAAGTATGTTTTTCGACGTATTTAGCGACGTTTTCTTATGGTCGTGGAAACCTTAGTCGCTGATTGCTAAAACGTCGCTAATCGTCGCTCGTTCCGACGTTTGCCGACGCATGTATACGTCGGTAATTCACCAACGTTTACCGGCGTGACGTCGATAACAGAGCGACGTTTAGCGACGTCGGCAAACGTCGGTCAATTGCACGACACATTTAGAATATTTATCGACGCTTACCGATTCTCTAACGACAGTATTTCCTACAAAAGTTACCGACGCTGAGTCAGCAGTCACCGACGTTTACCGACGTAACTCAGCGTTGGTAAACGTCGGTAAGCGTCGGTAAACGTCACTAAATATTCCAGAAAAAATAAAAAAATAAATTACAAAAAGTTATTTCAGAATCACATTTTTCTCCTGCAGTTTAATAAATAACAATAAATACATAATAACATGCCCTCCTTGGGTTTGCCGACCCCTTCGGTGGAACACTCAACACCGGTAAATCACAACAATATAACACAATATAAATCAACACAAACAAACAAATATCCAAGTCTATAAACCAACTAACCAACTAAACAAGTATCTAAGTCTGTAAATCAATACATAATAATATGTCGTCCCAAGTCTACAACAAATAACCATCCAACAAATATCCTAGTCTATAAACCAACTAACAAATATCCAAGTCTATAAACCAACCAACAAATATCCAAACATCCTGACCACCAATACTAAAAGTCTACACACAAACTAAGAATCAACACAAACAAATACAAATAAATCCATATGGATAGGAACAAACAAACACAAACAAACAGTCCTAACTAGGACTACTGGGGATCTGGAAGAGGAGGGGCACCGTCGCGTCTCATGGATAGAAATATCTCGTACTCCTCCCGTGAAATCGTTACCGATGAAGAAGGTAGTAACGTCGGTGGAGTCGGTGTCGATGAAGAAGGCAGTGGCGCCTGTGGAGTCCACGACGATGAAGGCGCACCCGGAGGACAATAACGCTCCAACGCTGCTAGTCGCTGGTGGTGTCACGACCCGCACCCACTTTTCGGATACGAGACGTGTCCAAGCCAGCCTACGCCGCAGAGTCGACGGTAGAACGCTGTCAAGCCCGCAAGAAATAAATGCTCAAAATAAACTTTATTGCTCAATCACATTTCTAAATTTGATTACAAGCTTTACAATACTTATAATTAAAGAAAAAACAAAGTTCTCACAATTAATGAAAATGATACAGCTGCTATCTATTTCTAGGTTGACTTCAGCATACCCAAGCCTTCCCAATACTAAGAGTGGTCGCGGTTAAACCTGAAAAATGTTGGTTTTCAGTCAGGAATGGAACGAGTACAATCTCACAATAGATTCAATAAATGACAAAATCCATAAATCTGTAAATAATAATGAAATACAGGACGAAAAGACAAGTATAGAATCATGGCAGAAACTGAGCATGGTGAATGAGGCAAATGAGTACTAAACAGAGTAGACCTGTAACTAGCAATGTATACTGTAGAACCAGACACTGTACCTATCTAGTGAGTTAAAATATTACTTCGACATGTAAACGGCTAAGGCTAAATCCGGCACCCTGTACATGAAATGTACGATTGCTATTAGGCAAGAATAAGATCCGGCACCCGTACGTGAAGTGTGAGGCTGTTATTAGGAAAGTATAATTTTGGATTTGTTTACATGTCTAGAGTATTTTTTTGCCCGACCAGTACTCATGGATCCAAACAGGTCACGAACACGGTAATAGATTGGTCACGAACAACATGTAAAGAATCCACAACTACTATCTCGTGTAACGTCGTGTCAAGAACCAATGGAATATCAATGTAAAATACTACTATGTACATGATTCATAGAGATAATCAGATATAAAAACTATCAGAGATGTACTCGCCTGAGGTCCTGTACTGGTGAAACCGATAATACTATACCACTCAGTGAGCCATAATCAGTCAACACATGCAGAAGTCTTCGGATGCTAAAATAAACATTATCAACGTTTTCAGAATAGTCAAATTAGCTAGAATTGCCTGTCCTTAAGTCCAATTCTGGACACAGGGACAAAACGGTAATTTTGGGTCAAAATGGTGTCCGCCGTTGGACCCGCTTTGCACCGAAAAGTATGCCAAAGTTTCTGGTCTCTAAAGTCATCAAATTATATGTCTATGGATTCGTTTTGATGATAAGAACTCAACCGTATGTCCAAAGTTGGATTCTGGTAGGCCGTGCACAAAATCGCCCGTTGAATCGGACCGTAGGGCTCGCAAAACGGTGGTCCGATCAACTGTCTCAGAATTGGACCAAACTTGGCATACAGGACCAGAAAAATGATACGGTCCTGTTGGCGCAAGTTTCGTCTCGAACTGACGAGCGTGCACAAAGTAATTGGGGGAATTTACACAGAGGTCGATACAATAAATTTTGACGAATATGCATCAAATTCGTCGCGCACACGGGACCAATTTGAATTATGTCAAAGCCCACACGTCCACGAAGCCGATACGCATCTTTCGATGCTTTCGGTTCGCGATCACGTCACCGGGATTGGCGGGACGCACGTCGTATCAAAGGATTTTATTGTTTTTGAAAACAGTTTTTGCCAAGTTTTTCCTGATTTTCAAATTGATTTTTAACAAAAAATAAACAACTAGAAATTAAACTAAAAATAGGGTCTCGATCTCGGTTATGTTGTATACAAGGCTGTTCAAGCAGTTTTCTAAGTTTCACGATATCCTGGTCATAAATTGACCGCCAACTTTGGGTTTCGGGACAGTTTCCAATTCCAAGAATTCGAGTTTTTCTCGATTTTGGGACTCATTTATCGTCGTGTACAAAGCGAAATAAAACGAACTATCTGAAGGGAAACGGAGTCGGTTAGGTAGTCGACATACCGGAGAAATTTGTTCATAAAAGTGAGCGACCTGGAGGGAGTTCTGCCATTGCAAAGTTGGGTCATTGCCACAACTACTGCTGTGCTGTGTCCTGTTGTCTGCGTGCGAGGCAGATTCCGGCGCTCGTGTCACGCCCCATGACCAGAATATTGGAGAGCAGGGACGGACACAGCCAGCTACGTATATTGAAGTGCAACCTACCTCGTTATACGGTCATGGCTGTCTAGATACATGAGGGTTTAACTACAAGCCATCAGTCTCCTATGGTCATGAACAAGCCTATTGTCTCAATCTCAAGCAAGTAATAGCAGTTACAAGATGTCAGAGCACCAAATATACAATAGTAAGACGTTCCATACATTACATATTTGGATGATCATGAAGCTAGTCATACAAAATGTGAAGACTAGCAAGAGTTTCAGTCATACATGATCAACCATAGGATTTGTTAATCATGCTACAGCCCGTAGGCAGACGGTAAGTAAAGTGCAATCGAACTAACACATGCTCGTCGGCTAAACGCCTCAAAGAATACTTTTACAATAGAGTGGGAGAGCAAAAATAAAACCCACTCATTGTCAGGGTTACGCCTGGTGGTCACCATCTGGCTGAAAGGTTGGGAGATCCTCTGGAGCTGCTCCAGTATCTGGCCATACAAAACCAGTTGGGTCAGATCCCAGAAAGAGCAAGTGCCACAAAGGAGGCTTCACTTAAGAACTAAAACCAGCATATCAGAACATAAAATAAGAAAGATAATAATAAGACATGAAATCTAAATAGGGCAATAAATGTCAAGAGGATGGAAAAATTTTTACGATCAGTTATTGATAAGGTAAGCATAAGCAATCATGTTTCGAAGTAGCCAGGTACTAGAACAAGACAAGGCTTGGACTGGTTAGACTCCATTCAACATTCATGGCCAGGCAATAAGTACGGCTTGATACTTTAACTAACTAGGGTTATCACAGGCCTAGTTACTAGCAAGATGCAATGAGATGTTCCAACAGCTACAAGCCCTGCAGACCATCCAGGTTATCCAAACGAAGTTAGAAGTTGAGTTCATGTGGGTACATCATCCAAGAAATACATGTACCCTTAAGTAGCTTGGAGGGTGCAACACATGACAGTGTGCTGGAAATGTGCCCTACTCGACGGCAGGCTACAAATCCCATGATGGGGCGCCCAGATAATGGGATTGCCTGTAGCTAGAAAATCTCTTCATGACTACTAGATTATTCTAGTTATTAGCCTTAGTCAGTTTCAGTAGGTACCCCTGACCGTGGTACTCAGGAGTCCATGCCCTAGACATGATGCAAGACAATACTGGTTCATTTATACAAACACAATCGTCCACGGTGTCCAGGCCATTCATTCTTGTCATGTCATGCTAGCCGTCGCAACAACATTCAATAGTTCCCATCATGGTTACTTGTCATATCCTGCCATGTCATGTCACGTCAAATTACTTGTTATACCATGCCGTATACAATTATTATTCCAATCATATTAACCAATTCGTGATTATCAAGTTCATGACAAAAGGTGCAAGAACATAAAAAGGGTAAACGAGGTACGCCAAGGGGCTCAAAGTCTCTACGCTAGCGAAACTACGCTAGGACAAGGGACCCCGAGCGTGAAATAGCTTTACGTGGGCGAGACCAAGGAAAGACAGCTCTATGCGAGCAAGGCAGCACGCGAGCGAGACCCTACGCGAGCGAGGCTGTACGCGAGCGAGACTCTACGCGGGCGAGAGAGTCTACGCGAGCAAGGCTCTACACGAGCGAGGCTGCACGCGAGTGAGACTCTACGCGAGTGAGAGAGTCTATGCGAGCGAGAATCTACGCAAGCGAGAGTAGCCCCTGCGTAGAGTTCGGATCACCTTCGCGTAGAACAGATTACGCTGGCACGTAAGCACGTGTGCGTAAAGGGAAAAAACTACGCTGGCACGTAAAACGTAGGCGTAAAGGCTTCGTCTTCTCCCCAAGGACGAGACTTGCAGCCATGGGACTCAAAAAACTCAAGAAACCCCATCTCGGCCAAAACTTGATGAGATCCAACCATTCAAAAGACAAACTTGCGTAAAATCGAAATTCCTACTACATGGAACTCTCAGTTTTCGGAAACAACCAAGTTTAGTAGATCAAAACCATGAAGATTCAAAAAATGCTAAAACCTAGATCTACGAAAATCTATGCATCCAAGTGAAAAATGCCAAGTTCTAAACTATTCTGAGGCCATGAGGAGAAGCTAATAGAACCATAAAAATGGGTCCTCAAGTGGAAGCAAGGGACACTTGCCTACTGTGGATGTTCGGTGGAGAAGGAAATAAGAAAGAAGAAGAGGAGTTAATGAGAAATGAATGAGGAGAGAGAAGGGTTGTTGGGTTAATAAATGATGGATGGTGGTAGGTAGGGGTTTGCATACTAACCCAAACCGAGCCAAACCAAGTCGAACCCAACCGAACCCGATGCATGCCAAACACAAAATAGACCACACGAACCATAAAATGCTAACTAATCCATGCCAATACAAAAACCCAAGACTAGCCAGCCAGGACAAGTCGAAATACGGGTCTGAGATACATACACGTATACCAAAATACGTATAACGAAATCCGAGGGTGACAACTCTACCCACCTTAAAAGAATTCAGTCCACAAAATTTAATCAAGAGGCTAGAGATGTCGAGCAAGTTATACTAATCACAGGCAAGTTATAACTAGGCAATCAATCAAGCAATCATTCATACAAGCAATGAAGTTGAAGGCATAAGAAGACATTATACCTTACGAGTTAAGCAGGTCGGGATATCGCAATCGGATATCATCCTCACGCTCCCACGTTGACTCACCGAAAGAGTGATGACCCCACGCAACACGGACTAACTTGATAGTCTTATTCTTGAGTATCTTCTCTCTTCGGTCCAATATGGATACGGGTCTCTCCTCATACGAAAGGTTGGCACCAACAACCAATTTCGAATGATCAAGAACATGACTCGGATCCGGGATATACCGTCGTAATTGGGATACATGGAAGACATCATGCACCTCACGTAACGACGGCGGAAGAGTGAGACGATAGGACACATCACCTACTCACTCTAGAATGTCGAATGGCCCTATATACCTAGGACTAAGCTTTCCCCGTACGCCGAAACGAATGACGCCACGGGTAGGCGAGATCCTAAGGAATACATGGTCGCCGAAAGAAAATTCAAGGGGATGCCGATGAGAATCGGCCCAATGACGCTGGCGATCTTGTGTAACTCGAAGATGATCTCTGACTTGCCTGACCACCTTAATAGTCCGTGTGATCATCTCTGGACCAAGTATCTGTCTTTCGCCTATATCATCCCATGCTAATGGAGATCTGCACTTTCTGTCGTACAAGGCCTCAAAGGGTGCCATCTGGATACTGGCCTGGAAACTGTTGTTATAGGAGAACTCCACGAGGTGTAGGTGATCTTCCCACGAACCACCGAAGTCGAGTGTATATGACCGCAATATATCTTCAAGAGTTTGGATCATGCATTCTGACTGACCATCTGTCTGCGGATGATAAGCTAAACTGAACTTGAGACGAGTCTCCAAACTTTTCTGAAGACTCCGCCAAAAGTACGATGTGAATTTTAAATCTCTGTCGGATACAATACTGACTGGTACTCTATGCAACCTGACCATCTACCTGAGGTACATCTCTGCAAGCTGATCCGTCGACTGACCAACCCTGAAAGGAAGAAAATGAGCTACCATGGTGAGTCTGTCGACTATAACCCAGATAGCATCTCTTTCAGCTGGGGATCTAGGTAATCCAGTTACAAAATCCATGGTAATGTGCTCCCATTTCCATTCTGGGATCGATAAAGGTTGAAGAAGTCCAGCCGGTCTCTGATGTTCAACCTTAACTTGTTGGCAAACTAAACATCGAGAGACAAACTGGGCTATCTCCCTCTTCATGCTATTCCACCAAAAATGCTGCCGGATATCAGGATACATCTCGTACCGCCCGGATGAATCGAATACTGAGAGCTGTGAGCTTCTGCCATGATCTCCTGTCTGACACCACTACTAGGTACATAAAGATGCCTCCTATGTCGAAGTGTACCGTCCTCATGGATACATAACTCTGGTCTTCGTCCTGCTACACATTCTGCCCTAAGTCGCTGAAGCTTAGAATCTGCTGACTGAGCTAACTTGATTCTCTCAACTATACTGGACTAAACTTGCATACTGGCCATCAATGCCACATTGGTAGGAAGGACAACTTCTATACCCATCTTCTGAAAATCTACTAACAACTCTGGTTGTGCTGTTAGAAAATTAACTCCGGCTCTTCTGCTCAATACATCTGCAATAACGTTGGCCTTCCCAGGAAGATACTGTAGGTTGATGTCATAATCCACAAGTAGCTCTAGCCATCTCCTCTGACGCATGTTAAGATCCTTCTGAGTAAACACATACTTCAGGCTCTTGTGGTCGGTAAAAATCTCCACCCTATCTCCATACAAATAATACCTCCACAACTTCAATGCAAAAACTACTGCTGCCAGCTCCAAGTCGTGGGTCGGGTAATTTCTCTCATTATCACGAAGTTGACGTGACGTATAAGCTATTACCTTCCCATGCTGCATCAAAATACAGCCTAAACCTCTGCCTGAAGCATCACAATACACTGAGAATCCTCCGGTCCCATCTGGAAGCGTAAGAATGGGTGCCGTCATCAAGCCTCGCTTCAACTTCTCAAAAGAATCCTGACATGCTGCTGTCTAAGCAAACTGTACATCATTGCGGGTCAACTGGGTCATAGGTGCTGAAATCCGTACAAAGTCTGAAACAAATCGCCGGTAGTAGCCGGCCAAGCCAAAAAAACTGCAAACTTCTGCAATTGTGCTGGGTACCGGCCACGTCTCAATAGCCACGATCTTCTGGGGATCCACTTCCACTCCACCTTCGGTGATGATATGACCCAAGTATGAAATACGATCGAGCCAGAACTCGCATTTACTGAACTTTGCATACAACTGGTGTTTCCGTAGAATCTGGAGGACAACTCTGAGATGCTCATGCTCCGCTTCACTCTTACTGTAGATCAGGATGTCGTCTATGAACACAATCACGAACTGATCCAAATAAGGCATGAAGATACGATTCATGAGGTCCATGAATACAGCCGGTGTATTGGTTGCTCCAAAGGACATAACAAGGAACTCCCAATACCCATACCTGGATCTATATGCCGTCTTCGGGATGTCCTGCTCTCTGACTCTGATCTGGTGGTATCCTGACCATAAGTCAATCTTCGAAAATACGGATGCCCCTTTGAGTTGATCAAACAAGTCATCTATCCTCGGGAGTGGATATCTGTTCTTGATTGTCACTGAGTTCAAGGTACGATAGTCAACACATAAACTGGACGTACCATCCTTTTTTTTCACAAGAAGCATCGGGGCTCCCCAAGGCGATCCACTAGCACGGATGAATCCCTTGGTCCTGAGTTCTTTATCATCTTATACAAGATCTCCAATTCTGACGGTGCCATCCGGTAGACTCTCTCTGACACTGGTGCTGTTCCAGGGATCAAGTCTATCGTGAACTCGATCTCTCTCTCTGGTGGCATACCTGGAAGCTCCTCGGGGAAAACATCAGGAAACTGTTCTAAAACTCTGGGAAATCGAACTGCCGCTGCAACTGCCATCCGAAATACTGGAGGAGAAGGTTCTACTCCGCCTTGGAAAAATGAAAACTCTGGCTCACCAGGAATACTAAAAATAATCTTGCCGATATGGCAATCTATTATAGCATACTGGTCCCTCAACCAAACCATCCCTAAGACCACGTCATAATCGGCTATCGAAAATTCTATCAACCTAGCGAGAAAATCTCTACCGCTAACTACGATCTGACACGAGAAAAACACTCTATCTACTCCCACAAGTCCATTACCAGTAAGTATATTGAGCCTTACTGATAATGACTCGGGCTCCAGTCCTATCCGTGTCGTAAATCGTACAGACATAAATGAATGCGATACATGAGAATCAAATAACGCTGATGCTGGAAAGGAGTTGACGAAAATAGTACCTGCCACCACCTCACCTGATGCTAACTCCTCCTCCACGGTCAAAGCCATCACTTGACCTTGCCTTCTAGGTGCTGGTCCCCTCTGCTGGAAACCTCTCTGGCGGTTCTGGATCTGAGCTTGGACTTGTGCATACTGCTGAGGGTTCTGCTGCTGAAATGCTTGGGCCTGAGGCGACAAGGGCCTCGGAAAAGGTTGAAGAAGATGAACTCCCCCTATTCGGGCAGTTCCCAACCCTGTGGTCCGGTGCCCCACAAACTAAGCACAAACTCTGTGCTCTGCGACATTCTGACACCACATGCCCTGGCTTTCCATAATGAGTGCAACCCATTGCGGAAGACTGCTTCTGCTGCTGCTGCTGGGGATATGCCGGGGTCGAATGCTGAATCGACGTAACTGAAGCCGTCCACCTCGGAGCTCCAATGGTCAAAGCCCTAGCTGCCGGGGCTAGTGCTGAAGACTGGTTCATCTGGCCGTGAGACCGCTTCCGACTTCCAGTCCGGTTCACAATCCTCTGGGAGGTATACTCATACCACCTAGCTGCTCTCAACACTGCATCGAAAGTCTAATACTCAAACTGCTCCATCGCTAGTAAAATCTCTAGGTGGAGTCCCTGCTGGAACCGCTGAGCTCTGTCGAACTCGGTCGCCACCAAGGTGGGAGCAAACCGACTAAGCCTGAAAAACTCGGTCGCATATCCATCGACTGTCCTGCCCATCTGCTTCAAATTAGTGAACCTCGTCTGTATATCATACCGAGCTACAGCGTCAAAGTACTTAGTCCGGAATCTCTCACGGAATACTGTTCAGGCAATAGGTGCCACTAATCCAACGGCCTGCGTCGTACACCTGCTGCGGGCTAGATCCAATAACTGCAGGTGCACCACGACCACCTTCTCGTCTTCTGGGGTCCTAGCTGCTTCAAAAATAACCTCAGTATCCTGCAGCAAAGTGTCTGCGGCAATAGCATCTTCGCTGCTATCGAAGAAGGGAGGGTTCAAGCGCTTGAAGCTGTTGGCCACACTGTTACCTTGATGACCACCTCTGCTCATAGTATCTTGTACTGTCTGGTGCAATGCATCACCTCGACGATCCTGTGATGCAAGCAACTCCCTGATGAGCCCAACCAAGATTTTATCATCCTGCCTTGCAGGCTGGGCTGGCTGTACTGGGGTTCTGGACCTCCGGGAAGCATGACTCGGAAAGCTGCTCCTGAGTGCTGAGCTTGATCCTCTTATTGCGGGAGTACTCGTTGAGTTCCTTCCGGCTGATTGGCAGGACCAGGAGCAATACCGCTGGAGAAGACGACACAGGGAACAATAAGGAAGGACCAGGACAGATCAAAGATATAAATATGTGATCAGGTCAAGATTTCAAAAATTTAGAGGATACGAGCAGAGATCAAGGACGAGTGCTGATTGAGACATCTATTCGATCAACCCTCACATATCTTGATTCACACGGACCTGTATGGGCCACTACTTAAACCGTGTCATGCCCCATGACCAGAATACTGGAGAGCGGGAACGGACACAGCCAGCTACGTATATTGAAGTGCAACCCACCTCGTTATACGGTCACGGTTGTCTAGATACATGAGGGTTTAACTACAAGCCATCAGTCTCCTATGGTCATGAACAAGCCTATTGTCTTAATATCAAGCAAGTAATAGTAGTTACAAGATGTCAGAGCACCAAATATACAATAGTAAGACATCCCATACATTACATATTTGGATGATCATGAAGCTAGTCATACAAAATATGAAGACTAGCAAGAGTTTTAGTCATACATGTTCAACCCTAGGATTTTTAATTATGCTACAGCCCGTAGGCAGACGGTAAGTAAAGTGCAATCGAACTAACACATGCTCGTCGGCTAAACGCCACAAAAGAATACTTTTACAATATAGTAGGAGAGCAAAAATAAAACCCACTCGTTGCCAGGGTTACGCCTGGTGGTCACCATCTGGCCGGAAGGTAGGAAGATCCTCTGGAGCTGCTCTGGTATCTGGCCATGTAAAACCAGCTGGGTCTGATCCCAGAAAGAGCAAGTGCCACAAGGAGGCTTCACTTAAGAACTAATACAGCATATCAGAATATAAAATAAGAAAGATAATAATAAGACATGAAATCTAAATAGGGCAATAAATGTCAAGAGGATGGGAAATTTTTTTCGATCGGTTATTAATAAGGTAAGCATAAGCAATCATGTTCCGAAGTAGCCAGGTACTAGAACAAGACAAGGCTTGGAATGGTTAGACTCCATTCAACATTCACGGCTAGGCAATAAGTACGGCTTGATACTTTAACTAACTAGGGTTATCACAGGCCTAGTTACTAACAAGATGTAATAAGATGTTCCAACAGCCACAAGCCCTGCAGATCATCCAAGTTATCCAGACGAAGTTAGGGGTTGAGTTCATGTGGGTACATCGTCCAAGAAACGCATGTACCTTTAAGTAGCTTGGAGGGTGCAACACATAACAGTGTGCTGGAAATGTGCCCTACTTGACGGCAAGCTACAAATCCCATGATGGGGCGCCCAGATAACGGAATTGCCTGTAGCTGGAAAATCTCTTCATGACTACTGGATTATTCTAGTTATTAGCCTTAGTCAGTTTCACTAGGTACCCCTGACCGTGGTACTCAGGAGTCCATGTCCTAAACATGATGCAAGACAATACTGGTTTATTTGTACAAACACAATCGTCCACGGTGTCCAGGCCATTCATTCTTGTCATGTCATGCTAGCCGTCGCAACAGCATTCAATAGTTCCCATCATGGTTACTTGTCATATCTTGCCATGTCATGTCACGTCAAATTACTTTTTATACCATGCCGTGTACAATTATCATTCCAATCATATTAACCAATTCGTGATTATCAAGTTCATGACAAAAGGTGCAAGAACATAAAATGGACAAATGGGGTACGCCAAGGGGCTCAAAGTCTCTACGCTAGCGAAACTACGCTAGGCCAAGGGGCCCCGAGCGTGAAATAGCTTTACGCGGGCGAGACCAAGGAAAGACTGCTCTACGCGAGCAAGACAGCACGCAAGCGAGAACCTACGCGAGCGAGGCTGCACGCGAGCGAGACTCTACGCGAGCGAGGCTGCACGCGAGCGAGACTCTGCGCGAGCGAGAGAGTCTACGCGAGTGAGGCTCTACACGAGCGAGGCTGTACGTGAGCGAGACTCTACGCGAGTGAGAGAGTTTACGCGAACGAGACTCTACGCGAGCGAGAATAGCCCCTGCGTAGAGTTCGGATCAACTCCGCATAGAACAGATTGCGCTGGCACGTAAGCATGTGTGCGTAAAGGGAAAACACTATGCTGGCACATAAAACGTAGGTGTAAATGCTTCGTCTTCTCCCCAAGGCTGAGACATGCAGCCATGGGACTCAAGAAACTCAAGAAACCCCATCATGGCCAAAACTTGATGAGATCCAACCATTCAAAAGCCAAACTTGCGTAAAATTAAAATTCCTACTACATGGAACTCTCAATTTTTGAAAACAACCAAGTTTAGTAGATCGAAACCATGAAGATTCAAAAAATACTAAAACCTAGATCTACGAAAATCCATGCATCCAAGTGAAAATGCCAAGTTCTAAACTATTCTGAGGCCACGGGAAGAAGCTAATGGAACCATAAAAATGGGTCCTCAAGTGGAAGCAAGGGGCACTTGCCTACTGTGGGTGTTCGGTGGAGAAGGAAATAAGGAAGAAGAAGAGGAGTTAATGAGAAATAAATGAGGAAAGAAAAGGGTTGTTAGGTTAATAAATGATGGATGGTGGTAGGTAGGGGTTTGCATACTAACCCAAACCGAGCCAAACCAAGCCGAACCCAACCGAATCCGATGCATGCCAAAGCCAAAATAGACCACACGAACCATGAAATGCTAACTAATCCATGCCAATGCAAAAATCCAAGACTAGCCAGCCAGGACAAGTCAAAATATGGGTCCGAGATACGTACATGTATACCAAAATACGTATAAAGAAATTCGAGGGTGACAACTCTACCCACCTTAAAAGAATTCCGTCCACAGAATTTAATCAAGAGGCTAGAGATGTCGAACAAGTTATACTAATGACACGCAAGTTATAACTAGGCAATCAATCAAGCAATCATTCATGCAAGCAATGAAGTTGAAGGCATAAGGCATAAGAAGACATTATACCTTACGAGTCAAGCAGGTCGGGATATTGCGATCGGATAGCATCCTCACGCTCCTACGTTGACTCACCCAAAGAGTGATGACCCCAAGCAACACAGACTAACTTGATAGTCTTGTTCTTGAGTATCTTCTCTCTTCGGTCCAATATGGATACGGGTCTCTCCTCATACGAAAGGTTGGCACCAACAACCAATTCCAAATAATCAAGGACATGACTCGGATCCGGAATATACCATCACAATTGGGATACATGGAAGACATCATGCACCTCACATAACGACAGCGGAAGAGCGAGACGATAGGACACATCACCTACTCGCTCTAGAATGTCGAATGGCCCTATATACCTAGGACTAAGCTTTCCCTGTACGTCGAAACGAATGATGCCACGGGTAGGCGAGATCCTAAGGAATACATGGTCGCCGACAGAAAATTCAAGGGGACGCCAATGAGAATCGGCCCAATGACGCTGGCGATCTTGTGCAACTCGAAGATGATCTCTGACTTTTCTGACCACCTTAATAGTCCATATGATCATCTCTGGACCAAGCATCTGCCTTTCGCCTTTATCATCCCATGCTAACGGAGATCTGCACTTTCTGCCTTACAAGGCCTAAAAGGGTACCATCTGGATACTGGCCGGGAAACTGTTGTTATAGGAGAACTCCACGAGCTGCAGGTGATCTTCCCACGAACCACCGAAGTCGAGTGTACATGACCACAACATATCTTCAAGAGTCTGGATCGTGCGTTCTGACTGACCATCTGTCTGCGGATGATAAGCTGAACTGAACTTGAGACGAGTCCCCAAACTTTTCTGAATACTCCGCCAAAAGTGCGATGTGAATCTTGAATCTCTGTCGGATACAATACTGACTGCTACTCTATGCAATCTGACCATCTGCCTGAGGTACATCTCTGTAAGCTGATCCGTCGACTGACCAATCCTAAAAGGAAGAAAATGAGCTACCTTGGTGAGTCTGTCGACTATAACCCAGATAGCATCTCTCCCAGCTGGGGATCTAGGTAATCCAATTACAAAATCCATGGTAATGTGCTCCTATTTTTATTCTGGGGTCGGTAAAGGTTGAAGAAGTCCAGCCGGTCTCTGATATTCAGCCTTAACTTGTTGGCAAACTAAACATCGAGAGACAAACCGGGCTATCTCCCTCTTCATGCCATTCCACCAAAAATACTGCCGGATATCAGGATACATCTTCGTACCGCCCGGATGAATCGAATACTGAGAATTATGAGCTTCTGCCATGATCTCCTGTCTGACATCACCACTAGGTACACAAAGATGCCTCCCATGTCGAAGTGTACCGTCCTCATGGATACATAACTCTGGTCTTCGTTCTGCTACACATTCTGTCCTAAGCCGCTGAAGCTTAGAATCTGCTGACTGAGCTAACTTGATCCTCTCAACTATACTGGACTGAACTTGCATACTGGCCATCAGTGCCATATTGGTAGGAAGGACAACTTCTATACCCATCTTCTGAAGATCTGCTAACAACTCTGGTTGTGCTGTTAGAAAATAAACTCTGGCTCTTCTGCTCAATGCATCTGTAACAATGTTGGCCTTCCCAAGATGATACTGCAGGTTGATGTCATAATCCACAAGTAGCTCTAGCCATCTCCTCTGACGCATGTTAAGATCCTTCTGAGTAAACACATACTTCAGGCTCTTATGGACGGTGAAAATTTCTACCCTATCTCCATACAAATAATACCTCCACAGCTTCAATGCAAAAACTACTGGTGCCAGCTCCAAGTCGTGGGTCGGGTAATTCCTCTCATGATCACGAAGTTGACGTGACGCATAAGCTATTACCTTCCCATGCTGCATCAAAACACAGCCTAAACCTCTGCCTGAAGCATCACAATACACTCCTATCTGGAAGCGTGAGAATGGGTGTCGTTATCAAGCCTCGCTTTAACTTCTCAAAAAAATCTTGACATTCTGCTGTCCAAGCAAACTGCACATTCTTGCGGGTTAACTAGGTCATAGGTGCTAAAATTCGTGCAAAGTCTGAAACAAATTGCCGGTAGTAGCTGACCAAGCCAAAAAAAACTGCGAACTTCTGCAACTGTGCTGGGTACCGGCCACGTCTCAATAGCCACGATCTTCTGGGGATCCACTTTCACTCCACCTCCGATGATGATATGACCCAAGTATGAAATGCGATCGAACCAGAACTCGCATTTACTGAACTTCGCATACAACTGGTGTTCTCGGAGAATCTGGAGGACAACTCTGAGATGCTGCTCATGCTCCGCTTCACTCTTGCTATAGACCAAGATATCGTCTATGAACACAATCATGAACTGATCCAAATAAGGCATGAAGATACGATTCATGAGGTCTATGAATACAGCCGGCGCATTGGTTGCTCTAAAGGACATAACAAGGAACTTCCAATGCCCATACTTGGATCTAAATGCCATCTTCGGGATGTCCTGCTCTCTGACTCTGATCTGGTGGTATCCTGACCGCAAGTCAATCTTCGAAAATATGGACGCCCCTTTGAGTTGATTAAACAAGTCATCAATCCTCGGGAGAGGATATCTGTTCTTGATTGTCACTGAGTTCAAGGTACGATAGTCAACACATAATCTGGACGTACCATCCTTTTTTTTACAAGAAGCATCGGGGCTCTCCAAGGTGATCCACTAGCACGAATGAATCCCTTGGTCCTGAGTTCTTCAATCATCTTATACAAGATCTCCAATTCTGATGGCGCCATCCGGTAGACTCTCTTTGACACTGGTGCTGTTCCGGGGATCAATTCTATGGTGAATTTGATCTCTCTCTCTGGTGGCATACCTGGAAGCTCCTCGGGGAAAATATCAGGAAACTGTACAACTCTGGAAAATCGAACTGTCGCTGCAACTGCCATCCAAAATATTGGAGGAGAAGGTTCTACTCCACCTCGAAAAAATAAAAACTCTGGCTCACCAGGAATACTAAAAATAATATTACCGATATGGCGATCTATTCTAGCATACTGGTCCCTCAACCAATCCATCCCTAAGACCACATCATAATCGGCTATCGGGTCTATCAACCTAGCGGGAAACTCTCTACCGCTAACTACGATCCGACACGAGGAAAACACTCTGTCTACTCCCACAAGTCCGTTACCAGTAAATATATTGATCCTTACTGATAATGACTCGGGCTCCAGTCCTATCCGCGTCGTGAATCGTACAGACATAAATAAATGCGATGTACCAGAATCAAATAACGCTGATGCTGGGAAGGAGTTGACGAGAATAGTACCTGCCACCACCTCACCTGATGCTGGAAAAGACTGCTTCTGCTGCTGCTACTGGGGATATGCCGGGGTCGAATGCTGAATTGACGTAACGAAAGTCGTCCGCCTCGGAGCTCCAATGGTCAAAGCCCTAGCTGCCGGGACTGGTGCTAAAGACTGGTTCATCTGGCTGTGAGACCGCTTTCGACTTCCGGTCCGGTCCACAATCCTCTGGAAGGTATACTCATGCCTCCTAGCTGATCTCAATACTGTATCAAAAGTCTGATGCTCAAACTGCTCTACCGCTAGTAAAATCTCCAAGTGGAGTCCCTGCTGGAACCGCTGAGCTCTGTCGAACTCGGTCGCCACCAAGGTGGGAGCAAACCGACTAAGCCTTGAAAACTCGGCCGTATATCCATCGACCGTCCTGCCCATCTGCTTCAAATTAGTGAACCTTGTCTGTAGATCATACCGAGCTACAGTGTCAAAGTACTTAGCCCGAAATCTCTCACGGAATATTGTCCAGGCAATAGGTGCCACTAATCCAACGGCCTGCGCCGCCCACCAGCTGCGGACTAGATCCAATAACTGTAGGCGCACCATGACCACCTTCTCGTCTTCTGGGGTCCTGGCTGCTTCTAGAATAACCTCAGTATCCTGCAGCTAAGCGTCTGCGACAATAGCATCTTCGCTGCCATCGAAGAAGGGAGGGTTCAAGCGCTTGAAGCTGTTGGCCGCACTGTTACCTTAATGACCACCTCTGCTCATAGCATCTTGTACTGATTGCCTGGCCATGAATATTGATCGGAGTCTAACCAGTCCAAGCCTTGTCTTGTTCTAGTACCTGGCTACTTTTGAACATGATTGCTTATGCTTACCTTATCAATAACTGATCGGAAAAATATTTCCATCCTCTTGACATTTATTGTCCTATTTAGATTTCATGTCTTATTATTATCTTTCTTATTTTATGTTCTGATATGCTGGTATTAGTTCTTAAGTGAAGCCTCATTTGTGGTACTTGCTCTTTCTGGGATCTGAACCAGCTGGTTTTGCATGGCCAGATACCAGAGCAGCTCCAGAGGATCTTCCTACCTTCCAGCCAGATGGTGAACACCAGGCGTAACCCTGGCTGTAGCACCCAGTTTTCTAAAATTGGGATATTTTTTTGAAAATTTATTATTTTTATTATTAATTAATATTATTTTAGTTATGATATGATTTTTTGTGATTATTAGTGTGATTAAACCATTTTCTAAGTCATGCTAAGTCATGACTTACGACTTTGTGATTTTGGTTAGTATAACTTAGTATAAATCCTAGTTTTCTCTAACCTAGAAGTTGCCATGACCATGAGAGCTTAGCCTATGGCCAAGATCATTAGCCTATGGCTAGGGGCTAGCCCTAATGACCCAAAACCCACTTGTTGACCCTTGTTGACTAAGGGTTGACCAAAGTCAACCTTAGGTCAAAAGTGACCTAGTTAACCTAGAAATGACTAGGAATGACCTAAAACAACTAGTTTGACTAGTTTGACTAAAACCCTAACTAGTTGACTAGTGTTGACCTAACTTTGACTAGTTTGACTTTAGAGTTGACCAAGAGTTGACCAAGAGTTGACTTTTGACCAGATTGACCTAGAATCATGTAGTATGCATTGTATACTCTATTTTTACCATTGTGGATATGTTGTGACCTGTTTTACTCTAAATAGGACTCTGTGACACCAGTTCGGACATCTATTCATATCAGTCATACAGGGTGACAGGCGAGTACATTCTCTGATCTTTTCATACTTGTTAGGATTTATATTCTTGCTCTAGAATACCTTACATGATGCTGTCACGTCATTATCACGGATTGGTACTATATGGATCTTGTTATGCGATGTTATCTCCCTCGGGGTGCATCAGATACAGTTGTCATGTGCTTTTCACGAACATCTTGTATTTCATGTACACCGCTTTCATGTATACTCTTGTGCAATCTTGTACTCTCATGATCACGTGAGCAAACATGATAAAAACCTCTTGTACAAAGTAACGTAACTTGACTGGATCCTTGTGTATTGATTGGGGAGGGTGAGTAGGAAATGGTTATGTGATCAAATCCCATCTTGTACAAACTCTTGTGAAATCTTGTGAAATCTTGTATATGTCCTAAGCCCGTTTATATAACCATATCATGCTCTAAATCACAGGTTACCTACAGTTCTTACTTATCATATATATAGATATTTCCAGTTATCAAATCTCTCTCGTTTTACATATATTCTTTACAGTTCATGTATCTTACTCTATGCATGCTTTACATTTTCCAACCTGATATGAACTGCGTGAGATGTATTGTGCTCGTTCCTGTCCTGACTGGGCCTGTTGAAAATATTACAGATGATGATGGTGACTGTCCTACCTTCTATGGGACACATGAGGGTGACCTTCAGGAGCCTGAGGAGCATCTAGTATAGTAGAGGGTGCCTAGTCTAGTCTAGTATTTATAGTTTTCATTTTGTATCGGATTGTTTCGATTGTTAGTTGTGACTTAGTTATATTTCAGATCTTGTACTTATTGTGTTGGATATCTACTTTGTGTGGTGTGATAACTCTATATATATTCAGTTCTTCCTTTCATCTGATTCCATATCATGCTCTATCCTTCCTAGACTTGTGTTTGAGATATAGAGTTGAGTTGTTATGTTATACCTCCGTGCGAAGATGACAGGTTTATATATCTTGTTGTTAGATGTTAGATGTTATAGATGACTTATACAGCGTTCTACCGCCGACACTGCGGCGTAGGCTGGACGTACCCACGTTCTCGTGCCCTTAATCAGGGTACAGGTCGTGACACGTTTTTGTGGTGGCCCATGCAGGTCAGTGTCGTAATTAGTGCGATCTCGTAATGGTACTCGACTTAGAGTGCTAATTACGAGCCTGCAATTAGGACGTAGGACCTAGGACATGATAGGAGTTTCTCAATCACACCTAGGAAATTTCCGATCTTTTGATTATCATGATTACTTCCCTTGTATTAATTTAACTGTCCTTCTTTGATAAATCTATTCATGTGCCATATTGACCTCTTTGTTTCAATTCGTCTCCAGGATGACGAAGACACACCCGCAGGCCACTGGATCGAGTAGTTTGCCTGAGAGATCTGATCAGGCAGAGGAAGAGGTTCACGAGACTGCCCCCAGTGATTCTACTATTCCGGAGACCCAGGCAGTTGCACAGGGAGGTCTACCACCTCCACCCCAGAGGGTTACGGCCGTTGTTCCGGAGATACTGCTGCCACCACCACCGGTACCGACGGATACGCACTATATGTTCCTTCTCCTTCAGCAGATGATGGAGACACAGCGGGCCCAGGCAGAGGCGTCGCAGCGCCAGTCGGAGGCGTCACACCGACAGATCGAGATGCTGAGGCAGAGTATGGAGAACTCGCATCAGCTTGCCCTAGCAGCAGTAGAGAGAGTGGCACCGGGTACGGTGCAGGGCCCTACTGGCCAGCAGCCGTACCAGCAGCAGTCCAGGCCGGGGACAGTATTGGACTTCAGGAAGATGAGCTCCAGGGACTTCACAGGCACGGAGGGCATCCTCTATGCAGACGACTGGCTAGAGGATGTACAGCGGAGCATGGAGCTGGCAGAGCTTCCTAGAGCGCTATGGGTTTCGGCCGCAGCCAGCCGATTCTTCGACATTGCGCTGACATGGTACCGCACGGATCCTTATGCGTCGGTGAGAGGGCTGACATGGGAGAACTTTCGGAGGCTCTTCAAGGAGAAGTTCTTCCCGGACGTGGCTCTTACAGCATTGGAGGGCCAGTTCGTGGGTCTAGTGCAGGGGAACTCGTCGGTGGACGAGTATGCAGCTGAGTTCTTCCGCCTTAGCAGGTTCGCTCCCGATATGATCCAGGATGAGGGGCAGAAGGCTCGTAAGTTCCGCAGGGGACTTATTCATGCAGTGCGCACCCGCACCTCGGGACGCCGTGACGCGACGTTCGATCAGATATTGATGGACGCACAGATTGCAGAGGAGGACTTCGGCCTCAAGCCGAAGAGGGGCAGTGATACCTTAGGGGCTAGTTCTAGTGCAGGGCCAGCCAAGCGCCCTCACATACAGCAGCAGAGGCCAGTTCAGCAGCCGTTTCAGGGCCAGGGACATATACTTCACCAGCAGGCACCCAGGCAACAACAGCACCCTATGTGTAACTTCTGCAAGAAGCAAGGTCACGGATGGGACGACTGCAGGAAGAGGCAGGGCCTGTGTTTGCTTTGTGGTTCAGCAGAGCATCAGTTGAAGGAGTGTTCCAAGAACTTGGCACGATTGACTCAGACAGTAGCAGGAGCTAGAGCTCCGACAGGGCAGCAGACAGGACCACCGTTGCAGACTCAGCAGCAGAGGTTTGCCCAGCATCAGCAGCAGGCCAAGGGAGGCCAGCCGGGGCGAGCTTTCGCCATGGCAGTCGATGATGCACAGACAGAGGGAGAGCTGATTGCAGGTTCCAACCTTTTCGATTCTATTTCCGCATTTGCCTCCTTATAACTGTCTTGGAATTTCGATTCTATCTGTTCCTTATAGTTGATAAATTTTGTCCGGATATTTTATTGTGAATTATTTTTCTTCTGAGATAAGTCGTATGGGCTAGGTCGTCTCGATCATGGGATCTAGAGTCTTCTATATTCATGTTAGCTGGCATAGTGAGGACATATAGTCGGATTTTGGACGTATTTCTCGGATGTGGGAATTTAAGGTTTTCGCGGCCAGGCATGCGGCAATGCGAAAAATTTTAAATACCATGATTCTAGAGGTATGTACCTTAGTCGAGGACTCTGTGAATATCGTAGCCTTGCTCACTAGCATGACGAAGATTCCGAATATCATGATTTCGGACAGGCGCATATGATTATCGGACTGTGTGTTTGAGACTGTGATTGTTGGGGTGTTTGACCTAGAAGGAGTATGACCATTCTAATTTCGAGGACAAAATTTTCTAAGGAGGGTAGACTTGTAGCACCCAGTTTTCTGAAATTAGGATATTTTTTTGAAAATTTATTATTTTTATTATTAATTAATATTATTTTAGTCATGATATGATTTTTGGTGATTATTAGTGTGATTAAACCATTTTCTAAGTCATGCTAAGTCATGACTTACGACTTTGTGATTTTGGTTAGTATAACTTAGTATAAATCCTAGTTTTCTCTAACCTAGAAGTTGCCATGACCATGAGAGCTTAGCCTATGGCCAAGATCATTAGCCTATGGCTAGGGGCTAGCCCTAATGACCCAAAACCCACTTGTTGACCCTTGTTGACTAAGGGTTGACCAAAGTCAACCTTAGGTCAAAAGTGACCTAGTTAACCTAGAAATGACTAGGAATGACCTAAAACAACTAGTTTGACTAGTTTGACTAAAACCCTAACTAGTTGACTAGTGTTGACCTAACTTTGACTAGTTTGACTTTAGAGTTGACCAAGAGTTGACTTTTGACCAGATTGACCTAGAATCATGTAGTATGCATTGTATACTCTATTTTTACCATTGTGGATATGTTGTGACCTGTTTTACTCTAAATAGGACTCTGTGACACCAGTTCGGACATCTATTCATATCAGTCATACAGGGTGACAGGCGAGTACATTCTCTGATCTTTTCATACTTGTTAGGATTTATATTCTTGCTCTAGAATACCTTACATGATGCTGTCACGTCATTATCACAGATTGGTACTATATGGATCTTGTTATGCGATGTTATCTCCCTCGGGGTGCATCAGATACAGTTGTCATGTGCTTTTCACGAACATCTTGTATTTCATGTACACCGCTTTCATGTATACTCTTGTGCAATCTTGTACTCTCATGATCACGTGAGCAAACATGATAAAAACCTCTTGTACAAAGTAACGTAACTTGACTGGATCCTTGTGTATTGATTGGGGAGGGTGAGTAGGAAATGGTTATGTGATCAAATCCCATCTTGTACAAACTCTTGTAAAATCTTGTGAAATCTTGTATATGTCCTAAGCCCGTTTATATAACCATATCATGCTCTAAATCACAGGTTACCTACAGTTCTTACTTATCATATATATAGATATTTCCAGTTATCAAATCTCTCTCGTTTTACATATATTCTTTACAGTTCATGTATCTTACTCTATGCATGCTTTACATTTTCCAACCTGATATGAACTGCGTGAGATGTATTGTGCTCGTTCCTGTCCTGACTGGGCCTGTTGAAAATATTACAGATGATGATGGTGACTGTCCTACCTTCTATGGGACACATGAGGGTGACCTTCAGGAGCCTGAGGAGCATCTAGTATAGTAGAGGGTGCCTAGTCTAGTCTAGTATTTATAGTTTTCATTTTGTATCAGATTGTTCCGATTGTTAGTTGTGACTTAGTTATATTTCAGATCTTGTACTTATTGTGTTGGATATCTACTTTGTGTGGTGTGATAACTCTATATATATTCAGTTCTTCCTTTCATCTGATTCCATATCATGCTCTATCCTTCCTAGACTTGTGTTTGAGATATAGAGTTGAGTTGTTATGTTATACCTCCGTGCGAAGATGACAGGTTTATATATCTTGTTGTTAGATGTTAGATGTTATAGATGACTTATACAGCGTTCTACCGCCGACACTGCGGCGTAGGCTGGACGTACCCACGTTCTCGTGCCCCTAATCAGGGTACGGGTCGTGACACTGGCAACGAGTGGGTTTTATTTTTGCTCTCCTACTCTATTGTAAAAGTATTCTTTTGAGGCGTTTAGCCGACGAGCATGTGTTAGCTCGATTGCACTTTGTAGCATTTGGGTTCCTAGAATTTATTTCTATTTTGAAGATTTTTTTTATTATTTTTATTTTAGTTAAAATCAATTATTTACTAGGATGTTGATTTGGGATCGTAAGATTTTTGCCTAAGCCTATAGGTTAGATATAAGGAAATTAGGTTGTATATAGTCTCTGGGGCCCCTAGATAGTCCCTAGTATATTATCTCACCATTTTAGAATTTTCAAAATTTTATGGAGATTTTTAGAGAATTTTATATATGATTTTATTAATTTTTTAAGCTTCTAGGATTTACTGTGAGAGCACCCGAGGGTAATTTTGAGGTCAAATAATTTATTTGGGCTCCAGAACACCTAAAATATTTTCTAGATTTTTCTAGGAATTTTTAGGAATTTTCTGGCATTTATTTGGAATTTATAGGATTTATCCTGATTTTTATTTAATTTTCTGCATTTAAAAACCTATTTTCCAAAAAAAAAATCCAGTCAGCCGTCGGCGGGGCCCACCCGTCAGTCGCTGAAGCGGGAGGGCACGGGCCCACGTGGCAGCGAGTGGGGCTGTGGGCTCGGTCTCCGAACCGCCCTCAAATTCAAGCCGAGCCGGCTTAAGGGCACTCCTAAGCCGAGTCGAGCTCGGATTTCTCTGGGCCGCACGATCAGTGCGGTGGGCGCACACGATCGTGCCACGTGGCACCGCCCAGCCGCCTCAAGCCACCAACCCATCTCTATATATATGAGTTATTATTTTTCCGAAACCCT
This sequence comes from Iris pallida, assembly GCA_029216955.1. Classification (NCBI taxonomy): domain Eukaryota; kingdom Viridiplantae; phylum Streptophyta; class Magnoliopsida; order Asparagales; family Iridaceae; genus Iris; species Iris pallida. The sequence goes on along the minus strand of JANAVB010044818.1, from coordinate 3,203,744 downwards.
AGAATTCAGCAGTTTTTTTTGTGGGAGAGTTTGATTGGGATCTTCGACTTCGCAGAACGATTGCCGTTAATCCAGACATCTGTTTTGCGCGCTGTTTTTTTTATTAGAAGCGTATTGAGGTTAGGTTTCTTAATATACAATTTATTTTTTGGTATTTTGATCTCGAATTTCTGAATAATTATTTGAGTGTCGGTTGTCCAAAAATTAACACGTCGCACGGTTTTCGAGATTCCGAGCGATCCCGAATTCTGTTTTGCGATCCGTTTTACGTTTTGGAAATCTGATATAGAGCTCTATAACATATAATTTTTCCAGAAATTCAGAGTTTCATCTAGTATTTTATTTTATTCCTAGAAGTCAGATTTGGTCAACGGTTCATCGATTTAGTCATGGTTAGCCATAATGGCGATAACTTTTGACCAAATCGTGATTTTGCGGCACGGTCGATTCCAGTGCACTCATAACGCTGAAATCTATCATGTTGCACACTCAAACTTTGAATTTATAATGTTTGACTGGTTAGTCAACAGTATGTCTCGGTTTGTGTGCTACGAGTCCCGAATTTGGAACCGTTAATTTCCTTGGCCAAATATTTGTGTGTAGATTGTTATTTCAGAATTAAATAGGTTAAAATAGGATTTTAGATGATTTATTCTAGAATTAGATTAGTATTAATTGATTTAACCCATTAGCCACTTTCTAGGATTTTTAGAGTGGGAATCGTTGATCTAACTTGTGATTATTTTTGTGTCGGGGTAGATCGGGCTACAACGTCTTGACTTGTGACTTATTCATCTATCGGAGCAGGCAAGTATCACTACGACCTATGTTTCCTTTATTTTATACTGCATGTATCTTCGTGTCGTCTTTTCACTATTTCTCCATTATGTTTCATGGTTGTCATTGTTCATGATTACTATTGTGCACGAGAGTTAGAATCGGTTGGATATACATACATGTTCATGTCTTACTCATTGTTTCCTATTGTTTACAGTTTATCGTATTGCTAATGTTTATCATAGTGGACATGTATTGTGAGTGAGTCGGGCGGGGGGAATACAACAAGTAAGCATGTGGTCAACGAATTGAATACAGACTCCCTATACATTGATTGCATAATATCAGTCATGCACCACACGTATGACTGACGGATATCCCAAGCCGTCTACATGCTGAAAGTTGGTATTCTAAAACACACAGTACACGTGACTTAATCATTGTTGCTCTATTGTCTATTGTTCTTCTTTCGTCAAGTCTACCTTCTTATTGTCATCATGTTTTAGTGGTATACCAAAGTCTACCTTTATATTGTTATCACGTCTCAAAGGTACTTTCTTATCATACAATGTCATGTCTATACTTATCTTCAGTCAAATTCCTTTTATCTTTCCTTCATGCTTGTATACTATATTGTGTAATGTAGTGTTATGGTGATCTTGCTCCAATCCTGACTGGATAACTATTTTTCAGCTTTAGACGAAGAGATTTGCCCCGAGGTCTACGGTGAGTATGTTGGCGACCATGACGTCACTGGCGTACCCGGTTCCAGCACTGATGCGAATTAGCATATTTTCTTCCTTATGGATTCGTATTAGTTAGTAGTTATAGTTATGGAGTTTAGTTGCCTATTTTATTTTCTGCTATCCGGGTTGTTCCCGAGACTTTCCGAGTTGTAGTGGATTTTTTATATTTATAATATTGAGACTATTGGATATTTTAGTGATTTTTGCTGGCTTAGTTGTGGATGATATATATGCGTGTTGTGCTTGTTGTGGACCATTGTTATCATAGACAGCGTACTACCGCCGATGCTGCGGCGTAGGCTGGACTTGGCCACGTACTCGTATCCCAAAATTGGGAGCAAGTCGTGACATACTTTACTTACCCTCCAAGCTACTTAACGGGATTGCCTGTAGCTGGAAAATCTCTTCATGACTACTGGATTATTCTAGTTATTAGCCTTAGTCAGTTTCAGTAGGTACCCTGACCGTGGTACTCAGGGGTCCATACCCTAGACATGATGTAAGACAATACTAGTTCATTTGTACAAACACAATCGTCCACGGTGTCCAGGCCATTCATTCTTGTCATGTCATGCTAGCCGTCGCAACAACATTCAATAGTTCCTATCATGCTTACTTGTCATATCCTGCCATGTCATGTCACGTCAAATTACTTGTTATACCATGTCGTGTACAATTATTATTCCAATCATATTAACCAATTCGTGATTATCAAGTTCATGACAAAAGGTACAAGAACATAAAAAGGGCAAACGGGGTACGCCAAGGGGCTCAAAGTCTCTATGCTAGCGAAACTACGCTAGGCCAAGGGACCCCGAGCGTGAAATAGCTTTACGCGGGCGAGACCAAGGAAAGACAGCTCTACGCGAGCAAGGCCGCACACGAGCGAGACCCTACGCGAGCGGGAGAGTCTACGCGAGCAAGGCTGCACGCGAGCGAGACTCTACGCGAGCGAGGCTGCATACAAGCGAGACTCTACGCGAACGAGAGAGTCTACACGAGCGAGGCTCTACGCGAGCGAGGCTGCACGCGAGCGAGACTCTACGCGAGCGAGAGAGTCTACACGAGCGAGACTCTACGCGAGCGAGAGTAGCCCCTGCATAGAGTTTGGATCAACTTTGCGTAGAACAAATTGCGCTGGCACGTAAGCACGTGTGCGTAAAGGGAAAATACTACACTGGCATGTAAAACGTGGGCGTAAAGGTTCGTCTTCTCCCCAAGGCTGAGACATGCAGCCATGGGACTCAAGAAACTCAAGAAACCCCATCTCGGCCAAAACTTGATGAGATCCAACCATTCAAAAGCTAAACTTGCATAAAATCAAAATTCCTACTACATGGAACTCTCAGTTTTCGGAAACAACCAAGTTTATTAGATCAAAACCATAAAGATTCGAAAAATGCTAAAACCTAGATCTACGAAAATCCATATATCCAAGTGAAAAATGCCAAGTTCTAAACTATTCTGAGGCCACGAGGAGAAGCTAATGGAACCATAAAAATGGGTCCTCAAGTGGAAGCAAGGGGCACTTGCCTACTGTGGGTGTTCGGTGGAGAAGGAAATAAGGAAGAAGAAGAGGAGTTAATGAGAAATGAGTGAGCAGAGAGAAGGGTTGTTGGGTTAATAAATGATGGATGGTGGTAGCTAGGGGTTTGCATACTAACCCAAACCGAGCCAAACCAAGCCGAACCCAACCGAACCCAATGCATGCCAAAGCCAAAATAGACCACACGAACCATGAAATGCTGACTAACCCATGCCAATGCAAAAACCCAAGACTAGCCAGCCAGGACAAGGCGAAATACGGGTCCGAGATACGTACACGTATACCAAAATATGCATAACAAAATTCGAGGGTGACAGCTCGTGTGGCGAAGCGCGGCTGCGGGGTTGGTCGCCAGGGGTCGGGGTGGGGGCACCGTGGGTGTTACGGTTTTATGAGAACTTCTCTCGATATATATACATGCGGGTTCTTCTCGGTTTCAGACTCGTGGAAGGATGGGGCTTGGTTTAGGCCGAGCGGCTGTGGGGGACTTAGGGGTTCTCTGGTCTGGGCTGGCCTGGCTTGGGCTGGCCTGGCCTGGCTAGCTTTGTTTTTCTTTTGTTTTTCTATTTCATTTTCTATTTAGCAATTAATACATACATATATATATATATTTTAATATATATATATATATATATATATATATATATATATATATATATATATATATATATATATATATATATTTACATACACATACTACTATATATATATATATATATATATATATATATATATATATATATATATTATATATATATATATATATATTTATATATATATATATATATATATATATATATATATATATATATATATATATATATATATATATATATATATATATATATATATAAAATATATATATATATATATATATATATATATATATATATATATATATATATATATATATACATATATGTATACATACTACTATATACGTTCATATATATATATATATATATATATATATATATATATATATATATATATATATATATATATATATATATATATATATATATATATATATATATATATATTTTATATATGTATACATACTACTATATACGTTCATATATATACACATACGCACATATATTATATATATTATATTTACATACACATACTCACATATATAATATATATATTTATATTTACATACACGCACACACGTGTATAATATATATTTATATATACATACACATACACACATATATAACATATATTTATATATACATGCACGTATATGATGGTATATGCGTATAAATTGTACATCACAATTTAATAATTAAATATAACAATTAAATATAACAATTATTGATTTATAAAAATAATAAATAGACCATTAAATAAACACGAAGTATGTATATGGCAATATACGATCCAATGTATATTGAATACCATTTGTACATTTACTCTATAAACCCAAATAAAATCTAGGCAATTATATTTAGAAAATGCTATCGTAATTCCCAAGTAGAATATTATTATAAATAACGATATTATATATATAATTCATTTGCTAATGAATAATCAAATAAACGAATGCTATTGACATTATTTACGAACAATTACAATAATAACCATATAATAATAATAATACCAATATTCTACTAAAATAACCAAAAGAGGCCTGGTGAACATATCTGGCCCTAGAAAATTGTACCAATATTCTAAAACTCTATTTAAATATTAATAATACCCATTTTGTATGAATAGCCAAATATTTAGAAAATAATATTAAGTCCACCCAAAAAGTTAGAAAATATTTGTACACATCTAAAAGTATGTCTACATAGGCTTGGACTTGGTTTGGGTCTAATCTGGACTAGTTTGGCACAACCGGGTTCCCTAAAACTCAATGATATAATTAATAAATAATTAAAACGTTCTATAGGGGTTAAGTCGCAACTTGGCCTGGTTTTTCTAGCTAGTTAGAACAATCCTATGGCTCGGCTTTCCCCTACCATGGCTAAACACTAGTCAAAGCACGCCACTGCACTATCCGTGCCATGATTCCTAGTCACCTTGTACTCTAATTTTTAGCCATGACTAAAATCATCTACCGTAATAATTAACTAATAATTATTTATAAAAATCTAAAAATCACCATTTAAATAAACTAAATAATAATAAAAAATATTTCAAAATTTCTGGGAAGGGGAGCTACAAATCTACCCACCTTAAAAATAATTTCGTCCTCGAAATTCTAACTCATAAACATGCCTAAAATTCAAAAATAAAAATAAAAAGAATAAGTCCACTATTATCACAATCTTCTCAAATTTAATTTCTCAGAAATATTTATACCTCCTCCTAGCCATTTCGTAACTACGAGTCCTCGAGGACTTCTACCCACCTTTAAATACATGACGTCATAACATTGTAACCTTCCAGCTAATTGCTAAAAGTAACTACCGACATATATCTATAGCATAAGGCATCTACAATCCTCTCATATCTATCAAGCAACCCAAAATTTAACAAGCAACAAATTTACACAAGTAGCTAAGAAATATTGATAATTTCTAGTAAGCATGGCCATTCGTCGCTCCGAAATAGAAAGGAATAGAAGGAAGAATAATTAAGAGCAAATATAAAATTTCAAGAGCGGTAGAGTGTATCCAATGATGCAGATAGAAAGAAAGTTTACGAACTATTGACTTATTTGCTAGATTGGGCTACTCTAGTCCAGTCACTTGCTAAATCGAAGAACCCTTCGTTTTTTAGAGAGGCTTGCAATCCGTGCAATATAGAAGTTCCGTTCTCGAGATTAATCTAAACAAGGTTCTATAATAGAACAGAGTTTTGAGAAATCAAGATTGTGATCTTTTTTGTGGTTATTTAAACACACGAGCAAGGGATCTAAATGCAATACAAGATCGTATCGCGACTTCTAGGTAGATGGAATAAGGGTTACGAATGACTTCACATTCTAAGAGGTGGAGACTACATAATAGGTATAAGGACCTATTTCAAACAGTTCAATTTTATAGTCCAAATATGGTGGTATGCATGGATGGATTTACTGGGTCTTAATGGGTTCCCTGATTGGACATCACTCGTTGGTTAGATGAACCTTGGATTTCAATCTATATTGACTGGACAAAGTCCCGAGATAGAACTATTTCTACTAGGTTAGAGTAACCTAGAATAGGATTCCTCCCAAGTGGTTGAGCTAGTTGCCAGTCAGGTTGGTTAGCTAGGTTCATAAAGCCAAAAATGTGCCTTCAGTGACTTTTGTGTTTAAGTAGCACATGTGGCCTCTATTGGATGGCACACTAGTGGCATGTGCGTAGTGGGCTTCGAGTAGATCAAAACCATATATTTGGTCGAATGAATGGAGTCAAGGTTGAGGCTCTAGTAGAAGTCAAAAAGTATACCGATATTATGGTAAGGGTTATAGCTAGTCCTTTTGACCTGAAAGTCCTACCATAAAAATATAGTACAAGGGGACGTGTTTGAGTGGGACAGGATATACCTAGATGAAGGTGGATTCGTCTAGATCTTGCATATAAAATTTGTTGGAAGATAACAGTTGGTCTTGTGCTCCAAATATTAATGACACGGCCGGGGACCCAAAATGATCTAAATGGAAAGTGGGCTTACGACCTACCCACCTTAAAAATATTGTCTTCAAAATTTCAAAGAGCACGATTAATCACGTCTATCAAAAAACCAAAAATTTTAATTGGTATGAATAAAGCGACGAATGGTAAAATCAAGGGAGTGATATGATTCATGATCTAATTAGTCACGCGTAATCATAGATATGGTCAAAATGGTAAAGGTAATAAACAAGAAGGAGAGTGTGATTTGGCACGATCAATATTTGGTCAAATGGTCTAGTTGACAATCAAATACTTTTAAGATCGGTCAAGATTGAAATGGTTGGGCACGTCCATTCTATGGTTAGCATGGTAGAGTCATTACCAGCTTTTTAAGGAATAACCAAAGTTTTCGATGAAATCTAAACAGAATTTTAGTCGCATTTAGAATGCAGTCACGATCAAGGCTAATCGTGCAAGTCATCCAAGCAGGGTAAAAATTTAGAAAGTCGGTACGAGCATGATCATGATCAAGATAGTCATGACCGTATTTGGAATAAAAGTATAACCTTAGCTATGATTTAGTTGAAATTATAGACAGGTGTGAAACCCGTAACTTTTAGTTTAATTAGCTAATTATTAATATCATTATTAAATTGTTAATTTAAGAAATGCATTTTTAGAAAATTATTATTTTTGGAAATTTTAGATTTTTGTCAAAACCCGTAATTTTCTAAATTAATTAATTAATATTGTGTTTTAGTTAGATTAAAAATTATTATTTTTCAAGAATATAAATTTTTGGACTTTTGATTGTCTGGCCAGACCCGAGACCCGAACCCATTTCCGAGTCTGAATCCATTTTTGGGTCATTTCTATTAAATATAAATTTTATGTTTAAAAAAAAAGATTTTCAAGAAAGGAAAAGATATTTATTAAAAGAAAGCTTTATTTTCTTTAAACTCTTTTGTTAAAACTCTCTCACCATACGTTTTCTCTTTCCCTTCCGCGTGTTAATGGCCGAAGCCCCTCTGTTCCCGAATGGCCAAAGCCGTCGTGTAAAACCCCTAAATTTCTACTATTTTTTTTATTTAAAATTTGTACTGATTTAAAATTTTTGTACTGTATGTCACGTAATCGTATTGTACGTCGTATGCGAAATTTTCGTTTGCTCGACGAGTACGAATATGTGCGAGCGTACATATTTTATAATTTTTTTATAATTTTATTATACACTTTCAAAATTATATAATTATTAATTCTTGCTATAAAAGACCTTTTATTTTTAGCAGTTATTAATCATAAATAATATTTTATTGGATACTAGGAAAAGCATAATCATGTATGCATTATTCGTGCATACATATATTTCGTAATTATTTATTAGTCCATTTTTAATAAAAATGTAATTTTCGAGATTTATTGATAATAATATTTTATTATTCAAAAAGGTATTTAAAAATATTTATTATTTTTGAAATTATTAATACTGGTATTTTGAAAAATATATTTGGAAGTTATTGTGGCCATTTAAATCCTGATTTGATTTTTGAAATTATTTAAATAGTTAAATATTTGAAAATTGACTTATCCCATTGATTTTAAGCCAAAAGAATTTAAATTAGATTTAAATTTGGATTTGATTTGGATTTGGATTATCGATTTAAATTAAATTATATATTATCTATTTTGGGTTTAATTAAATCCTAATCCATATCTAAGTGGGAATTCCCACATCCTATAAATAGGCAGGTACTCCTCCACATTATTCATCCACAAAATTCTACACAAACCAATGGTACGTGCCTCGTGTTCGTGTTCCCCGTCCAAATTCTTATTCCATTAGTTTTTTTTTTTACATATACATTATCCTCTCTTGTGTTGACAATCCCGACACAATATAAATCCCCAAATTATCTAATCTCCAGATCCTAAACCCTAGCCCTAATCCTAACCCGACGCCCCGCTGCTATCACAACCACCTCCGCTGCCATCACAACCACCCGTCGTCACCCCAACAGCCCCGGTCTCACCCGCTCCACAACCGGAGCAGCGTCGTCCCGGCCATCCTGACCCGGCCTTTTCCCATCCACCAAACCAGCACAGCCACTCCCAGCCCCTTCTTCCGCTGCCGGACCCGACAATCACCACCACCAAACTACACTGCAGCCCGGCCAAACCTCGGCCACCACTCCAGCCTAATTCTGATCACCCCCGTCACCCCGTCAGCACCCTAAACCACCATCGCCACCATCCCCATCACGATCCAAGCCCCGACCACCTCTGTCCATCACACCCGGCACTCGACCCCGTCCACTAGTTGACACCAGCACCCGGCCACCCGATTGCAACACTGCCACTGCCACCGTCCCCACGGCCATCGCCTGAGCGCCGCTCACCCCACCGATCAAACCCGGCCGCCACCCAAAAATAAAAACTGAAAGAGAAAAAAAAATCAAGAACCCTAACCAAACGCTCACCTCACCGCCACTCGACCCGGCCGGCGCCGCGCCGCCGACGAACTCTGTCCGCCCCTCTCTGCTGCCTCGCCACCGCGAGCTGGACGCCCGAGCTCCGTCGCGTTCACCGATCGCTGAAACCCTCTCCCCGACTTCATCCGCCCGCTGCCTGCGTCACCTCCGCCGTTGCCGCCCTTCGCCGCCCATGTCTGACGACCCCGTCGACTTCGTCCCTTTCGCGCCCCGTCTCTTCCCGCTCAAACCTTTTTCTCCGCCGCCGGCGAACCACCCCGCTGACTCGAACCCCCGTCTCCGTAACCCTGGCCGCTCCGCCGGCCGGATCCCCCCAAAACCCTCCACGCCGGCCTCTCCCCGTACCTCCGCTCCTCCTCGGACCAGCGCCGACCGCCGGCATCGTCACCAGCCCCCGTTCTCTCCCCCTTCATCTCTCTCTTCCTCACCCTCTCTCTCCCGCTCCCTCTCTCTCTCTGGACTTCCTCTCTCTCTCCATCCCTTCTTCTGAGATTTTTTTTGTTGTTGTTTTGTTGTTTCTAACAATGTCTGCTCTTCCTCGAAAGAGGAGAGCATCTGTTGTGTTTTTTTTTTACTTATTTATTTATGTTATTATAGTTATCGTTATTATTATTATTATTCTTCTTATTATTATTATTATTAATATTATGATTATTATTACTATCATAATTATTATTATTATTATTTTATTATTGTTATTAGTATATTATTAAGATTATGATACTGTTAGTATCTATTATTATTATCAAAATTATTATCATTATTATTATTATTATTAATATTGTTGTTATTTTCCTAATTGGGTTATTTTTTTACCAAGATTTTTGTTATACAATATGTAATATTTGATAAATAATTTAAAATATTATTGATATACCCTTGTTATTGAATTATTAGTACCAATTATTATTTTTATTACTTTACTAGCCAAAATAGATAAATTCATAAAAACTATTTTTATTATTGGTAACAACAATATTATAGACTAAGATATTGTTGTAAATGTTCTATTTATTTAAAGTAAATTATTTGACAAAATTATAGTTGTACAAATACGGATTTTAGCATTATAAATAATTTTATATATACTTTATTATCCATTCTTCTTTGATTTTCTCCTTTCCATGATCAATCCCGTTATTCCTATTCCTTCGCCAATTTCGAGACTACCATATGTCCGCCCTAAGTAATTTGAACCTTCTGGACCCAATAGAACCGACCGTGTCACCATCAGAGGTCACCTTGCATAGTTATTGTACCGAATTTGCAGTTCATGCCACCATGATTATCGCAGCACACCAGGCGCTCTACCAGGCAAGACACCTTGCCATTAGCTGTTTATTTATTTTAGCTCATATTTCATGCATTATTTTTTTTCTTTATGCAAATTAAACTGTGATACATGGCATAACTGTTAGAACTTACTGTTCATTTATATTACCTGCTGTGTATTATTTTTCTCATATTAAACCTAGATTTAAGGGACCACCTTGTGTGTTGCATTCATTGGCCTTGACACGTTGTAACACGAAGTTGTGTGTCGCATGTAAGATACGGAAGTGCGTGATTGGCTGGCCACCAGTACGTACAAGCCGTGCGATAGGAATAACCGCTAATAGAGGTTGCATGCTAGTTTGACTTAGCGGTTATAGAGGTTAATGTTGTGGATACAACATAATAGGCATTAGGCGGGGAGGACAATTCCTTAGCGTATGGGCTTCGATGCACTTCCCTTGTGATCCGGACTCTCCGCTGGAGATACGGGGTTGATGACCCAAGATTACTGACGGCCACTGACGATTCTGCGGAACGTCATGCTCTTACTGATGGGGCCTCTGGTACCCAAGGGGGACTACGCCGATCCTATTCAGCCAGGGCCCATGTGCAGGAAGGATTGTTCTTAACTACATTTCACTTAGACCGGTTAGGCACCTTTATCCGTTAGGTACGAGTACTTTTGGTTTGGGTACTTGTATCTGACCGTGGCTTGGAACAATAACTTGTCGCGGATTAGTTTGTCACATCTTGTCCTTGTTTGGTTGTAGGTGTGACTTACTACTTCGATGAGAAGGTATTGAACCTTGTTGGGGTCCGGATACCATATTGGATTATTAGCATGGAAAGATACGTTACCGTGAATTAGTTTACCATCTCCTGTCCTTGTTTGGTTGGGAGGATGGTACGCTCGTTCAGTAGGTGCGTATTGGACCACGTTATAATTCGATTTACTTATTTATTTGAGCAATATTTATTCAGTTTATATGGCATGATATTATGTGTCTTGTTACGTCCCTCTGAGGACCTGGTTATCTCCCCAGGTGTGTGCTATTGTCTTTCGCAGGTGCTTTAGCTCTAGCCGTGTTCATTGCTATTTCTCGAGGATGATTGCACTTGGATCGTCTTCGCTTCGCTCGCCACTCATTTTATTTTCTATGTACTTTTTCTTACTTTGTTGGTAGTGGATTTGTCTCCGCCCAACATATTATATCATGACAATTTCATAGTTGATTATATGAGATCTTCTATTCATTTAATTTGTGTGGATGAGATAGTTATGGATTCTACTGTATTTTACAGCTTATGTATTTATACGAGGCTTCCATATATTGGAGTATACTTCGTATGAATACAGCTGGCATGTCTACGTTCCTAGTCCTACGTATTTTGGGACTGGGGCGTTACACGTCGACCCTTCGGCTCCCCGTAACTCCGGCGAACCCTTCCTCTCCCATAACCTCTCTTCTCCTCTCATATATAAACCCCTTCCTCTCTTTCCATCATTCACCAACACCACCACTCTCGAACCCATTTTTCCTAACCCCAAACCCTAGCCCGACTCGACGCCGGAGCTCCCCGCGCCCAGCCCGCGGCCGACTTTCCCGAGCGACGACCTCGCTGATGTCTCCTCGGTCCCCGCGACCGTCCTCAGCGGCTCCGCGCCAGCCCCGCTGACGGCCCGACGTCGGCGTCCCTCCGCTCTGACCCTTGCCGCGGCCACCGAGGCCGATCCCGACCAGGGCCACTCTCCGTGCGGCTTTCCAGCGCTGTCCCCTCCGGGCCAGAGCTTTCCGAGCTCCGCGACGCTTCTCCGAGTTCCCGACCCCGATCCTGCTGTCTAGTGTTTTCGATTTCATTCCCGAGATTTATTCTGCGGCTTCCCGACCAAAGGATTTGGGTAATCTCTGATAATCATAGTAGTTCGTCCCTTCAGTGTGTCGATGATGATATGGTCTCCGATCCTGTTGCGGGATTCGCTTTAGTTGAGTTCGATTTCGGAAATAATTTCCGAAGTCTTCTTTGATTGTGCTGTGCTTGGAGAATTTAATTTCTGTTGATTTGTTCGAAATTTCCGAAACTATTGGGTTCTGTGGATTTTGTCCCTATGGCTTCTCGAAAATTCTGAGTTGTTTCAGATATATTCTTTATCTTTCTTTTTCGGGTTCTGTGGAATTTTCGGGTTTCTTTTGAATACCGGAAACATGCTCGGGTTCGATATTATTTTCGGGTTTTAATATTAATGGTGGAAATAATTTCTTGGTGGTTATTCCCTAGTTTGGGATTTATAAATAGTGTTTTTGGCACACTTCCCAGTTTTTGGGTTGACTGAAAATAAAGGAAGTGCTGCCGGATTTTTCTAGAAAATTTAATTATTTTAAAATGGTTTTTCGGGAAAGATTATTATTTTGGAATTTTGGGTGACGACCGTATTGGTCAATGGGCCCTGGCTAAGTGCAAACGAAACCGGTTTCGCCCGGACGTTGAGGCATTAGTCTATATGATGATTGGACCAATATCTGAGACTCATTATTTAATTTATTATTAGTTTTATTTTGTAATTAAAATTATAGAATTTTTAGGGACTAACTAATATTTTCCTTCTTATTTTAATTCATGTAAAATGGTCTGTAAAAGGGCATAAGCCCAGTTTTATTATTTCTGTGGTTTGTAATAAATTAGTTAAATTTATTCTTTTCTGGTTGTGGTTGGCATAAACACGTAAAATAATGAAATAACTATTTTTTATAGAAAATTAATATTTATTTCTCACATTAAATAAATTAGGAAAAATTACAAGTTATTATTTAAACAAATTTCATGTCTTTTCTCATTTAAAGAAAAATGTAGTTTTATTATATAAAATTATAAAATACCAAGTTTTGCCAATAAACCGATAAATACAAAGTTTTTCCGAAATTAAATACAAAATGATCTATCCCTCATAATTGAATGTAACGCATTAGATAATCGATTTGTGTTTGTGTTAGTTTAAATAAAGAATTAAAAATTGACTAGGACAAATTAGAGATTGAAACTAGCACATCTAGTATGGCAATTTTGGAATCTAAGACCGACTTCTCGATTGTAGGATTTCGAGGAAAAGTTTGAAATTCATCTCGGAGTCATTACCCTCATTCCAGTCAAACCAAGGCAAGTACAGTTTGTGGTAGTTTACAATTATTTAGTAATAGTTTTATTGCAAATTTAAACCACGAGGCAACACGAAACTCTCTCTGAGAGCATTGACTGTTTAACTGTTGGGTACTGGGGGAGTAGTGTAATGAGTATGACCACATCCAAAATAGTATAATGACTGTGTTAGCTTATCCCTCATACACACGGGGATAAGCCATATCGTATCAATAGGATACAACTGTACAACCCAATCCGGTCATATTCATTGCCTATTCACATCATACTATTTTAACTGTTGGAAAATCATTTATTTCAACTTGTTTAAAAATGCATAACTCCATTATTATTTCAATTGTTAAAATATCATGAATTGTACTTTGCTCCCTCCTGACTGGAGACTATATTTTTAGGTCCTATTGATGATGCAGAGCTACTGATTAGTAGCTATTATGATCCTGAGTTGTATCCCGTTGTGCTACCAGATGAGGCTGGAATTGGAGATGACGAGTCTACTTTTTAGTTGTTGTTATTTTCTATTTTCAGTTGTTGTTATTGGAAAAGAATATTTATTAGTTATAATTTTGTTGGACAAGTTTTTATTATCGAAATATTAAAGTTGTGGCAATTAGAATTTGTGTTGTTGATTACCTGCATGAGTGATACAGCTTACTGCCGCCGTCTCAACAACGGTGCAGGCTGGGCATGATCCGATTCGACCCAAGAAATTGGGACCGGGTCGTGACATGTTTTTAGTGGTGGCCCATGCAGGTCAAGTCAACAACTTTAAAAAACATCTAGAAACATTTAGAACACTAGAACATAAATTTGTCACAACATAGGACCGAAATATATTATAAATAAATATTTTTGTTTGATTATAGACTGGTAGGCTATCTTGCTTATGTTTATATCCTAAACCTTCCAGAATATGGCCACAAATCCTGCTGGCGATGGGGTATTTTTACCTGAACACACCCCACCTCCTCAACCAAGTCCGGATCCTACACCTCGGCAGCTGGCCGACCGTCCCCATAATACAACGGCAGATCCATCATCTTCCTAGACGGAGATGCAGCCCCCTGTGGTAGTACCCCCTCCAGCTGCCCCACCGGTGCCTGTGGACCCCACCGACCTTATAGGTCTGCTACGAGGAGTGCTAGAAGCCCAGAGAGCTCAAACGGAAGCTCATTAAGAGCAAACCGCGATTATGGGAAAAGCATGGAGAATGCTCATAACGTGGCTATGACTGCTCTGGGAAGACAGGAAGCAGCTCAACAGGAACCAAGGCCTGCCAAGGTAAACATAAATCTAAGGATTAATTTATGTAATATTAAGGCCATTTAAATTAATGAGGATCATAATGCCACTACAAGAAAACATGGTTTCTGTGACATGTAACGTTGTCACAGAAGTTATGAAACTCGTCACAACACATCTTCTGTGACGAGTACAGTGACGACTTACTTTCGTAGCCTATACCTCCGTAGCTAAAAGTATAAGTGACAACAAAAAGTCGTTGTCACAAAAAGTTCTCTACTGTGACAAGAATATGTTGTCAGTGATAGTAAACTTTCCGTGACAACAAATGTGTCACTAAAAATATTATAAGTGACGCACAATATTGTCACAAATGGCATTTTATGGTAATTAAAAAAAATATTTTTTTTTTTGACAAAAAAATAACAATTATTTTCGTGACGATGTTTGATATCACAAAATAATTTTAGTAACAATTTTATTGTTGTCACAATAAACGTATATGTTTAGTGACAAGTACATGTCATCATTGTAAACACTTGCAGTAACATTTTTATTGTTGTCACTATATACTTATATGTTTAGTGAATGTAAATGTTGTCACCGTAGTGTACACTTTATATGTTTTGTGGCAAATCAATATTGTCACGAGTATTCTTTTTTTGTCATTGTCATTATACATTGAAACACAAGAACACACAATACAATATCACACAATTCTTATAAAGGGAGTATGCATGATTGTGATCATCTTCCAAGAACACCCCCATCGACTTTCTAATGTAAACCAGAACTAACCTTCACAAATTTTAAAAAGCCTTTAAATAGGCAACTAACTCTAAAGTAATTATAGACAACAACAACTTGAAAAGTATTTATATCAATCCTCAAAAAGTAATTATATTGCTCCACAAAATTCAGTACATATAACATGAAGAGTAGTAATATTGAGTACTTATAAAATAAAGAGTATCCAAACTGGCTGGTACATAAAACCTAAAGTAATCTATAAATATAAACTGATGGTCAATTGCATATGCATCTCCTGTCTTGGTGATGATCAATCTTTAATGACCTGCATAAATTAATAAAGAGATTGTTTAGAATATTACGTTTTATATATATATATATATATATATATATATATATATATATATATATATATATATATATATATAAGAAAAAAATTGTCAATAAAACTTGATCATTCATGTCATGCATCATGTAAATAAAACTTGATCCACTTCACTTATTAAAAATGATCTGTTAGGCACATAAAGTTATGTTTAAAGCCTTGACCTTCTGCCATTCACAACATTTACCTCTGAAGTGGACCTATAATCAATTCACAAGATCAAACTTGTGGTGGTTTATATGAAAGGAATGAAACCAGAATTTCTACAATAGAAGCAATGAGAATAGAGAAAAAGACACAAATGTTTGCAATTTAGTTCAAAAGCCAAAAGTAAGGTGTCTTTACATTTACTACGATAAATAAAAATATGAGGTATCTTGTTTTCGAACACTTACTGGAGTTTGTAGCTCTTGTATTTGTAGGAAGAGAATCATGCCATGGATGCAGGTGTGCTTGGTATCAACCAAGCAAGTAACAAACTGAATATTTGCTTCACAACGAGAAAAAATCTGAATCGTGAACATATTTGCGTCACAATGAGAAAAAATTGAATATCAAATCAGCAGCCTAAGAAATTTAGGTCATATTTTAGGGATGTAAGTATGTAACCAAATCGTGGCAAACCTTACAAATTTAAACCTTACATCTTTTAGTGATATTATTAAGGTTTGCTTCACAAGATAAACATTATGGAGACTAAGACAATATCTCATCTTGCCAGTGATATTATAAGGTTTGCATCATTAGTACTTCTAGAAACTTGCAAATTTAATAGAGTCTTGACTGCCTTCACATACTTAAAACAAAGAGTAGATTACCTTTGCAACAACGTTATACAGTACACATGGATAGAAGAGAAGTGATATTTTGTCTGTTTTCACTTCAGACGAGGGGGTTTTGCAAATAATTTCTATCTAGAACATGTTTAGAATTTCATTTTACCGAGAAGGATATGCAATTGTTCCCCTTCATAATTTTACCAAAATAGCAAAATGTGACAGAATACAAAAGTTCCTGATTAGAGATTTTGTACAGCTTTTCTAAAAAGAATTATGCACCTCTTCCACTATGGATGACAGGTTTGACAGATAATTGAATTATGAAACTCTTCTACTAAGATCTAACAACTGTATATTTATGCTACATGGCCAATATAAGATAGTAACAACGAGTACATGGATAGCTTGAAGTATTACCTCAGTGAAAGAAGCATAATTGTGTTTGACAGCCATAGTTTTCATGCGTGCATTAATTTTTTCACATGCATCTAAAACTGCAGCACCATACATATCAGAGCTTGCGGAAGCTGCAGTAGGCGACGAATTAGGAACCTACACCAATAAAAAAAATCCCGATGAGAGGCTTATCTGGTATTGCATAGCGTTGTTGTTCTGACAATTACATTTACATCAGTCTATCGAAGAATAACATGCCTATTTATTTAACAAATATCACTTTAGTGAATGGCAGAGCTAATAAAAATAGCAAAGCACAATAGGGTTACCTTATATGTACTTGTCTCGGATATAAACACAGAAATAAGAGGAATATTAAATGAGGAGGCTGCAATTTGTGCAACCTTGGTGTGCAGACCTTGTCCCATCTCAACACCCCCATGTGTTACGAGAACAGTTCCATCAATATAAACTTGCACAAGAGCACCAGCCTGTATTTCGTAAGGATACCCATCAGCAAGGTGGTCATGAAACAGTACCAAGTAACACAATCTGAAGATAAATATAAAATAACATTTCACATTAAATTCATCCGGAACTCTTTCCATTGGTGATCTAATTGGAGGAACCAATTCCTTACGACTGTTGCAGCTACAGGTGGACCAGAATGTCACGTAGTACATAGATATAACGATATATCATAACCACCACTCCATAAACAAACATAACTGAAGCAGAAACCTGAACTGATTAACAATCAGTTCTGTTGCTTGTATTTGTATAACAGCGAAAGCTGTGAGTTTGTCATATGCTGAACTGTAGCACTTGTGTGATACTCTTACGTGGTTGTACAGGTTTGCATAGGGTTTCAAGCACCATTCTGATTATGAATTGCTAATTGTCAATGTATCTTTTATTGGCTGTCGAATTGGATGTTAGCAAAAAGATAGTCCAGGTATTCAGAAATTTCTTGTCGATGTTTGCGCATCAAGATCTTCCTTTGTCTGAAAGTAACTGCATTTTCTATTGCCTTTCATCTTCAAACATTGCAACCATACAACCCCTACTGACTTCATGTCTTAATCACGCACATATGGCAACAATAGCAAGTATTCCAAGCAGGAGAAACTATCTGCACCAACACCTGAGGAGTGGTTGGCACTTGCTCCATGTGCGGGAAGATTTGACTTTTGGGGAGAAGACATAGGTAGGAGATGGATTAAGATGATGGGAATTTAAGGTAAATGTGGATATTGAAAGATGGAGCCTTCAGGCACTTGAGGTGGCTCGGGGTGATAGGGCTTGGGGGAAGAGATAGTAATAAGTTTAACAGTACTTTCACAACCTACAAGTATATGACAAAACACATGTATATACGTCTCAAATATGTAAATTTGTTCTACAGATTCTAGGATTGGCAAAATGTGTGGCTGGCATATATTTGCCAGTATCAGAGTATCGCATTATAGGTATGCACCACAATCATTCAAATTGTGCTAGCATGTTAAAAACTTGAAAAGATGTCAGATAATGATTTCTCTCTAAGTGTCCAAAGATAAAGTCAATTATGAGGTGTAAGACATGGTTAAATACCAAACATTCTAAATGCCTAAAACAGCATGGGTATTTTGTTTGTATAATATGGGACAAAGTATTGCGCACTGGCGCACACACGCACTGATGCACACACACGCGCACCAAAATATGTGTAACATACATCCCCACCGAGTGCTCACAGAAGGATTTGATGTCAAATTCAGCTATTTGGAAAGTACATATTACAATACCTAACCTGAACTTCCACTCGGCTGGAAATGGTTTGTATCATCTAAATAGCGTAAAAGGCTAAAAGCAAAATAAATCATATCATTAAAGTGTTTGACTCATAGTCAACACCATTTAAAATGAATTTTGAAGAGACCCATAATGTTTAGAATGCATATTGCTAATACAGACACCAATAACAACAAGAACAACAAAGTCTTCACCAAAGATTTTGGGGTCTGCTACATGAATCCTTCTATTTAGCTTTGTTGAGGGCCATATTCTCCTGACTAGCCTTTTTCATAGTTTCAATCCAAGTCCTTTTTTGTGGTACCACCTTCAAATTGTCATGGATACACTTATTGCTTATTCTGTTTAATAATGACTGCGACTACCCATCTCAATATTCTCATCCAACCACGCTCATCTCTTGATCATGTCGTTTCTTAACACCCAACATTCCAACCTATAAAGCGTGATTAGTCTTATTGTTGAAATATGCTTATTCTTTAAAATAAAATAAAATCAAAGTATGTTACTTCAGCGAAGGACTAAGATCCGATTGTCCACTTCCAACCTTTCTGCTTTACTTCTATGAATATCCTTCTTAATCTGTCCATCGCGATGACTAAGATCCTAGGTAGCAGAAATAGTCACTCAGGTATCTTTTGGCCATCCATATAATTGTCTGCCTATGGACATACATTTACTTGGTTTGACAATGCTTATGAATGAGAGGACATGATATCTTAGTATCATATATGCGAATGACACAAGATAGGAACTTATTTCGTTTTAGTTGTTACATTTCATGAATCATGTGATAATAAAATGGAGGATATTGATAAGATCATATTAAACATGAAGATTTTATATTTTGTTGATTCTGCAAAACCACATCATGAGAGGAAGCCCCCCTATTCACCCAAAATGCTATTTCATCTTTCCTCTCTTAACGGAAAGGGAAGAAATTGGAATTTTGGTTTTAGCTGAACATTCAGGAACCTTATGAGATCTTATGCTTAGATTATATCCCTTGGCATCAGAATTTCATACTTGACACCTCGTGTTTACTCTGTTTATTTTGTTTTCAGTTTGTATCACTCTTCTGTAGCAATTTGAAAAGTCAGGAATCTTAAGAAATTATTCACACTTCTTACTCATGTTATTATAAGAAATAATAATATTTCTAATGCATATATATATTTAGTAGAGAATTTAGTAGCCTAATTTCTTAACTAAGATGTCTTATTTACCACCTATGGTATATGATAATAATAATGTTCCCACACAAATTGAAACAAAAGAATTGCATATCCTTACTAGAGAAGTTAGTACTCTAATCTAATAACTAAGTCCTCCAACTTGCCAATCTTTGTACAATAATAATCATGACCCCACCATAATCAATAACCAAAATAGTGTATTAGACAAGAGCCTTAAAATCTATTTGGCGACTGATGAAAAGAGCATGTTAAGTTGAACAGAAAACTTTCAAAAGTTAAAGTCAATATGAATTGACTTTTAAATATGCTAAAACATGTTTCTTTGAATAAAATAAGTAACAAAATGAACGTCACACCTTCTGCTTCAGTGTGAGTGAACATAAAAATAACAAACAGCCTAAAAGACTTATCTTTTTAAACATACAATTAATTTCTTATTTCTACATGTTCATGTCATATTGGAAAGTGTTAAAGAACAATCAGGTCATAAACATAGATACTCAGCAAGAAAACAAACTATTAGGCCTATAAAAGCTTGTAGAAACATTAATTCAAATTGTATTTTTCTAACTTCCCATGTAATATATATCAGATATTGACTCGACCTTAAAAACTTAAGTTTGAACCAATAATCATACCCATGTAAAATACAAACTTTGTGATAGAAGGAAATTATCCATCAACCTATAAAGCACGGACACTCCAAAAAATGGTGTCGTGTCAATGTCTGTTTCCTGTCAGACACGACACAAGCACTCTAAGACACACTGACATCGAAACATGGTTTATAAAGCCAAATTTTCACTTTTAGTTTCCCAACCCAATTAATTGAGATATTCCAAATCGATTTGGGAGAGAAGGAGATTGTTATCCTTGTAAAACTCTCTAATCTATCGATGAACAATCACCATGAACTTGATCAATTTTAAGAAAAAGAAAGTAAATTTTTGAGGAGATCCCAAAATTCAAATCCCTTCATTTGGAAAAATTACAGGTACCTCCACGCCGGATCCCGGTGGACCGACTACCATCCACGTCGATGCTACAAATGTGGGAAGTCCAGTCCCACGTTCCATGTCAAACGTCTTCGAGACTCGGGGAGGGATGGTAGTGAGCTCGGTTCGGAGGTATTGTGATTGCACGCGAGGAGGAGAGACGCCGTCGTCGAGGGAGTGATGCGCTCGGAGCACCGCGACCGCCTCGGCCTCGGAGGTGCAGGTGTTAAGGATAGGGAAGTCCCAGAGGTGGCAGGCGAGGGGGAGGGTGGTGGTGGTTAGGATCCATCGACACAGATTTGTAGTTTAGGGATTTGGGGGTTAGTGTTTCATCAGATGACAGGGTGTTGCAGAGAAATTTAACCAGAGGAGCAAATAAGAATAGGAGAAAAATCCTATATTTCATTGATTCAATTAAAAGAAAGAAATGGAGGACCAACCTGAAGAGAAGACAACCGATATACACCATCGACTGAAGAGGTCATCGACTCTGGAGGGAGCCGACGACTATCTAGAGTTTGCGACGACTCTGGAGGAGGCAGAAACTCGTGGAGAGGCCATCGATCGACTCTGGAGAGCCCGTGGAGAGGTCATTGATAGAGAGGGAGATTGGGAAGCAATGGAGCGGATGGAGAGAGAGAGAGAGAGAGAGAGAGAGAGGGAGATGTTTGTATTCGAAGGAGTCTCCAAATTTTTTATTTAGAGGGAAATATTTTTGGTTTGCCTCCTAAACCAAAAATACAAAAATTGGGTACTATTTTTTTTTATTTTGAAATATTTAGCAATGCTATATTTCATTGTTGTAGATATAAAAACATTAACAACAATTTAATTTATTGCTTATCTTAGCACACATAAAATATGGATAATTTAGCAACGACGTCGGCGTTGCCTATTTATTTTCTAGGCTTTGGCAACGAAAATAGCAACGATTAAAATTTTCGTTACCAAAACTTTTGTTTAGCAACGACAATAATATGCATTGTAGAAAGGATTTATTAGTAACGAAAAATGTTGTGCTGCTGAAAAATTGTTGCCTTATGGGAATTTTTTGTAGTGATATTTTTTTATTAACTTTTTTAAAATTACTTTAAGTTTTTGTTACAGGAAATAAATTTCTTCTTTGTGACTAATACTTTTGTGTGACATACAATTATTTGGTAACTAAAAGATACTTTTAAGTGACATGAATAAAATTTAAATCTTGTGGCTAATACTTTTATGTGACAATAATATTTTCTTGTAACTATAAAAACACCTTAAGTGACAAGTATTTTCACTTGTCACACATAACTTGTCTCTGACATAAGTCTAAAATTCAAATTTTATTTCAGTGACAATATTAAGTGATGACCAATAAAAACATGGTCACTAAATAATTTAACTGAGTGACGGAAAACCATTGTTGTCACAGAATCATACTATGAGTGACAACAAAATTTATTTGTCACAAAAATATCCCTTTCAGTGACAAGTTTTACACTTGTCACAAATTACTTGTCACAGAAACCCGAATTTCTTGTAGTGATGCCAAGGTGGGCGATATTGAGAGTTTCAAGAAGCAGAACCCTCGACCCTTCAAGGGAACCGAGGGAATCGTCTATGCCGATGAATGGCTCGATAGCATGGAGCGTCTCCTAAGCGTCACTCGACTTCCAGATGACCTCAAGGCTGAAGCAGTGGGACTCCAACTGCAAAGTGTAGCAAGCACCTGGTATCGGAATGAACCCCGACTCCAGGACAAGCAGCTTGACTGGGACACCTACAAGAGGTTGTTCCAGAGGAAGTTCTTCTCAACATCAGAGTAGCGGGAGATGGAGAGACAATTTCAGAACCTGAAGCAAGGAAATATGACTGTTGGAGAATATGCGGCAGAATTCGGCCAACTCAGCCGTTTTGCCATGAACTTGGTAGCTGACCCTGATGATCGTACTGAAAGGTTCAGATATGGGCTGAGAGAGGAAATCCGCACCCATGTGATCTCAGGCGGTGCTAAGACCTATGAAAGGATCCTGGAGCGAGCTCAAGATATAGAGAAGAGTCAAGCAGCTCGCTCAAAGAGAGATTATCCTGGAACTAATAACTTCCAGGGTAATCAGAAGAAGCCCAACAACAACAACAACCGGCCTCCTCACCACCAGCAGCAGAACCAACAGGCGAGGAACAATGATAGAACACCTCAGAGGCAGATCCCTGTCTGTGATTTTTGTAAGAGACCAGGGCATCAGTCGAACATCTGCAGGAAGAGGCTAGGACACTGCCTAGTCTGTGGGTCTGCCATCCACCAAGTGAAGGACTGTCCCTCGTCGATGCACCGGACTGGAGCTACTCAGCAGAAAGGTCCTCTGCCCACTCAACAACAGCAATTTGGGCAGCATCAACAGAAGACTGGATGAGCTTTTGCCCTAGCAGCAGAGGAACAAGTGCCAGAGCAGAAACCTACAGCTGATGTCATCGCAGGTTTTATTTATGTGTATTCCTATCCTGCCTTAGCTTTATTTGATTCGGGTGCATCACATAGTTTCATATCCACAAAATTCATCTCTGCACACCACATAGTTACGGGTTTTAGCAAGAAGATTTGTAGAGTCATGACCGGTGGAGGACCTCTACCCATCACTGAGACCTGTAACTGTCCTATCACCATATCAGGCCACCAGTTCATAGCACCTATGCTTGTGATGCCCTTACCCAACTATGATGTAGTCCTAGGGATGGACTGGTTGAGTAAGCAGCATGCGCTGATAGACTGTCACAGAGGATGTGTAGTCTTCAGCCCACCTGGAGAGCCGAAGTCTAAAATCTCTCGAACTCCGGAGGATATGGAGTGTGTTACCTACACCTCTATCACAGAAGAATCCGGACCTCCCCATCCTATCATAGCCAAATTTATGGATGTCTTTCCTGATAGTCTTTCCGGATTACCCCCAGATCGAGACATAGAGTTCAACATTGACCTAGTCCCCGGCTCTTCTCCTATTTCTAAGGGATGCTACAGAGTCAACCCGAAGGAGGCCAAGAAGATGAAGGATCAGATGAATGAACTGAAGGCTTTGGGATTTATTCGAGACGGAGCTTCATCCTGGGGAGCACCTGTCTTGTTTGTTCCCAAGAAGGATGGAACTGTGAGGATGTGCATCGACTACCGGGCGCTGAACAATATCACCATCAAGAACAAGTACCCTCTGCCCCGGATCGATGACTTGTTTGACCAACTCAGTGGAGCCAAGGTGTTCTCGAAGATAGACCTCAGATCTGGCTACCATCAGATCAAGGTCAGGAAGGAGGACATTCCCAAGACGGCATTCAATACCAAGTATGGGCAGTTTGAATTCTTGGTTATGCCGTTTGGACTAACGAATGCTCCTGCTGTGTTCATGAACCTTATGAACAAGGTTTTCAATGAATACTTAGATCAGTTTGTCGTTGTCTTCATCGATGACATCCTGATCTACTCAAAGACTGAAGAGGAGCATGAGGAGCACCTCAGGAAAGTTCTGAGAACTTTGAGAAAGGAGAAGTTATATGGTAAGCTATCCAAATGTGAATTCTTTCTAGAGAAGGTGGATTTTCTTGGCCATGTTGTCACATGAGAAGGAATTTCGGTGGACCCTAAGAAGATAGCTGCTGTTGAGAAGTGGTCTACCCCAAGCTCAGTTGCTGAAATCAGAAGTTTCTTGGGCTTGGCTGGCTACTACCGGAAGTTCGTGAAGGATTTTGCCAAGATTGCTGAACCAATGACGAAGCTCACTCGTAAGAATGAAGAGTTCATCTGGACAGAAGCTTGCCAGGCGTCGTTTGAGGAACTGAAGAAGAGGCTTACAACAACACCGATACTTGCGCTACCCGCAGGTACCGACGGTTTCTTAATCTACAGCGATGCCTCTGGAAAAGAACTGGGTTGCGTTCTTCAACAATATAGAAAAGTGATTGCTTACGCATCTAGACAATTACGGACTCATGAGAAGAACTATCCCACACATGACCTGGAGCTTGCTGCAGTTATTTTTGCCTTGAAGCTATGGAAGCATTATCTCTATGGAGAGAGAGTGGAAATATATACAGACCATAAAAGTCTGAAGTATGTTTTCACTCAGAAGGAGCTGAACATGAGACAAAGAAGATGGCTGGAACTGATGAAGGATTTTGACATCGACCTGCAGTACCATCCGGGTAAGGCTAATGTGGTTGCAGATGCACTTAGTCGATACCCAGTGGCGATGTTCTTAACTAAGGAGCGGCACTTGTTGGAGGACATAGAGACGCTTGGTCTGGAAATTGTACTACCTAAGGAAAAGATAAAGGAACTGGGGCGAGAAGCTATTGTACCTGGAGCTGACTCAACCATGATGCAGTTACAATTGCGTTCAAGTCTGATGGACAAAGTCAAGGAGACACAATTCCAAGACGAGACGCTTTGCAAACTCAGAGACCAAGTGCTGGCAGGAACACTTGAAGGATTCTCTATCGCCAATGACGGAGCATTGAAGAATGGTACAAGGCTGTGTGTACCATCTGGCGAACTGAGGAATGAACTGATGCAAGAAGCACACCAGTCACAGTATTCCATACATCCTGGAGCTAATAAGATGTATTGGGATATACGTACCATCGTTTGGTGGTATGGAATGAAGAAGGATGTATCCAAATTTGTGGCTAGATGCTTGATTTGCTAACAAGTGAAGGCTAGCAGACAGAGACCCGCAGGACTTCTACAACCGTTGGACATTTCGGAGTGGAAGTGGGAGCATATAACAATGGACTTTGTGTCAAGATTGCCTCGATCCCAAGGAGGAAAGGACGCTATTTGGGTTATTGTGGACCGACTGACTAAGACAGCTCACTTTATCCTACTTCAAGGTTGGTTTATCTACCGAGAAATTGGCGGCACTGTACATGCGGCACATCTATCGGATTCATGGAGTACCGGTAAGTATTGTATCTGACCAAGATACTAGATTTACCTCACACTTTTGGAAGAGTTTGTATGACAGCTTGGGAACAAAACTAAAGTTCAGCACAGCCTACCATCCCCAAACTGACGGACAATCGGAGAGGACCATCCAGACGTTAGAAGATATGCTGAGATCTTGCGTCTTAGAATTTGGAGCGTCTTGGGAAGACCACTTACATTTAGTGGAATTCTCCTACAACAACAGTTACCAAGCTAGCATTGGTATGACCCCATTTGAAGCTTTTTATGGACGTCGTTGCCGCACTCCACTTGCATGGGACGACGTAGGAGAAAGAGTACTGCTGGAGCCAAAAATGGTGACTGACGCAGCAGAGAAGGTGAAGGTGATTAGAGACAAACTCAGGATTACCCAAGACAGGCAGAAGCATTGGGCAGATAGCAGTCGTCGACCACTGGAGTTTGAAGAAGGAGATAGTGTCTTTGTGAAGATCTCTCCTACCAGAGGAACTATCCGATTTGGCAGAGCTGGGAAGCTGAGTCCCAGATATATCGGACCATTTGAAGTTTTGAGCCGAATTGGTGAAGTAGCGTATCGGTTAGCTCTACCAGCTAATCTTGAGGGCGTGCACAACATCTTCCATGTTTCGCAGCTCAGACGCTATATCCCGGATCCGAGTCACATCTTGGACCATTCGGAGCTGGAGATTGGACCAAGCCTTACAGTGCCAGAGAAGCCTGTGGCGATTTTGGACAGAGGCGAGAAAAGGACCAGGACTTCGGTGACTCCCATAGTCAGAGTTATGTGGAGGCACGATTCCCCAGGCGAGTCTACCTGGGAACGAAAAGATGAGATACGGGAGCAGTACCCGTACTTATTTGAGACCTGAGGTAATTCCTAACCCTATCCTTTAATTTCGAGGACGAAATTTTCTAAGGAGGGAAGGTTGTGAAACCCGTAACTTTTAGTTTAATTAGCTAATTATTAATATCATTATTAAATTGTTAATTTAAGAAATGCATTTTTAAAAAATTATTATTTTTGGAAATTTTAGATTTTTGTCAAAACCCGTAATTTTCTAAATTAATTAATTAATATTGTGTTTTAGTTAGATTAAAAATTATTATTTTTCAAGAATATAAATTTTTGGACTTTTGATTGTCTGGCCAGACCCGAGACCCGAACCCATTTCCGAGTCCGAACCCATTTTCGGATCATTTCTATTAAATATAAATTTTATGTTTAAAAAAAAGATTTTCAAGAAAGGAAAAGATATTTATTAAAAGAAAGCTTTATTTTCTTTAAACTCTTTTGTTAAAACTCTCTCACCATACGTTTTCTTTTTCCCTTCCGCGTGTTAATGGCCGAAGCCCCTCTGTTCCCGAACGGCCAAAGCCATCGACCTTTCGGCTCCCCGTAACTCCGGCGAACCCTTCATCTCCCGTAACCTCTCTTCTCCTCTCCTATATAAACCCCTTCCTCTCTTTCCATCATTCACCAACACCACCACTCTCAAACCCATTTTCCCTAACCCCAAACCCTAGCCCAACTCGACGTCGGAGCTCCCCGTGCCCAGCCCGCGGCCGACTTTCCCGAGCGGCGACCTCGCTGCTGTCTCCTCGGTCCCCGTGACCGTCCTCAGCGACTCTGCGCCAGCCCCGCTGACGGCCCGACGTCGGCGCCCCTCCGCTCTGACCCTTGCCGCGGCCACCCAGGCCGATCCCGACTAGGGCCACTCTCCGTGCGACTTTTCAGCGCTGTCCCCTCCAGGCCAGAGCTTCCCGAGCTCCGCGACGCTTCTCCGAATTCCCGACCCCGATCCTGCTGTCTAGTGTTTCTGATTTCATTCCCGAGATTTATCCCACGGCTCCCCGACCAAAGGATTTGGGTAATCTCTGATAATCATAGTAGTTCGTCCCTTCCGTGTGTCGATGATGATATGGTCTCCGATCCTGTTGCGGGATTCGGTTTAGTTGAGTTCGATTTCGGAAAAAAATTTCGAAGTCTTCTTTGATTGTGCTGTGGTTGGAGAATTTGATTTCGGTTGATTTGTTCGAAATTTTCGAAACTATTGGGTTCTGTGGATTTTGTCCCTATTGCTTCTCAGAAATTCCAAGTTGTTTCGGATATATTCTTTATCTTTGTTTTTCGGGTTCTGTGAATTTTCGAGTTTCTTTTGAATACCGAAAACATGCTCGTGTTCGATATTATTTTCGGGTTTTAATATTAATGGTGGAAATAATTTTTTGGTGGTTATTCCCTGGTTTGTGATTTATAAATGGTGTGTTTGGCACACTTTCCAGTTTTTGGGTTGACTGAAAATAAAGGAAGTGCTGTCGAATTTTTCTAGAAAATTTAATTATTTTAAAATGGTTTTTCGGGAAAGATTATTATTTTGGAATTTTGGACGACGACCGTATTGGTCAATGGGCCATGGCTAAGTGCAAACGAAACCGGTTTCGCCCGGACGTTGAGCCATTAGTCTATATGATGATTGGACCAATATCTGAGACTCATTATTTAATTTATTATTAGTTTTATTTTGTAATTAAAATTGTAGAATTTTTAGGGACTAACTAATATTTTCTTTCTTATTTTAATTCATGTAAAATGGTTTGTAAAAGGGCATAAGCCCAGTTTTATTATTTCTGTGGTTTGTAATAAATTAGTTAAATTTATTCTTTTCTGGTTGTGGTTGGCATAAACACGTAAAATAATAAAATAACTATTTTTATAGAAAATTAATATTTATTTCTCACATTAAATAAATTAGGAAAAATTATAAGTTATTATTTAAACAAATTTCACGTCTTTTCTCATTTAAAGAAAAATGTAGTTTTATTATATGAAATTATAAAATACCAAGTTTTGCCAATAAACCGATAAATACAAAGTTTTTCCGAAATTAAATACAAAATGATCTATCCCTCATAATTGAATGTAACGCATTAGATAATCGATTTGTGTTTGTGTTAGTTTAAATAAAGAATTAAAAATTGACTAGGACAAATTAGAGATTGAAACTAGCACATCTAGTATGGCAATTTTGGAATCTAAGACCGACTTCTCGATTGTAGGATTTCGAGAAAAAGTTTGAAATTCATCTCGGAGTCATTACCCTCATTCCAGTCAAACCAAGGCAAGTACAGTTTGTGGTAGTTTACAATTATTTAGTAATAGTTTTATTGTAAATTTAAACCACGAGACAACACGGAACTCTCTCTGAGAGCATTGACTGTTTAACTGTTGGGTACTGGGGGAGTAGTGTAATGAGTATGACCACATCCAAAATAGTATAATGACTGTGTTAGCTTATCCCTCATACACACGGAGATAAGCCATATCGTATCAATAGGATACAACTGTACAACCCAATCCGGTCATATTCATTGCCTATTTACATCATACTGTTTTAACTGTTGGAAAATTATTTATTTCAACTTGTTCAAAAATGCATAACTCCATTATTATTTCAATTGTTAAAATATCATGAATTGTACTTTGCTCCCTCCTGACTGGGGACTATATTTTTAGGTCCTATTGATGATGCAGAGCTACTGATTAGTAGCTATTATGATCCTGAGTTGTATCCCGTTGTGCTACCAGATGAGGTTGGAATTGGAGATGACGAGTCTACTTTTTAGTTGTTGTTATTTTCTATTTTCAGTTGTTGTTATTGGAAAAGAATATTTATCAGTTGTAATTTTGTTGGACAAGTTTTTATTATCGAAATATTAAAGTTGTGGCAATTAGAATTTGTGTTGTTGATTACCTGCATGAGTGATACAGCTTACTGCCGCCGTCTCAACAACGGTACAGGCTGGGCATGATCCAATTCGACCCAAGAAATTGGGACCGGGTCGTGACAACAGGTTATGATTTAGTCTCGATAAAATGGTTTAAGATCAATCAAAATTGAAATCACCTTGGGACAAACAACTAGTTGAACAAAATTATTTAGGCGTGATCATGGAATTGAATTCTAGGATGACAGGCGAATTGGCACGATCGAAATAAAATCAAATAGTTTGGTCGTGATCAAAAAGTATTTTAAGGATGATCCAATCGAAATCGTTCTAACACGAACGATCGTGTAGGCATGATCATAGAATCAAACCTAGGAAAGGATACGAATTTGACTCGATCGAATTATAATGAAAGGAGTCTAGTCATGATCGAAATTGTTCAAGGATGATCAAATCCAAATTGTTTCGATATGCTTAGGATATTTATCTATAATTATTTAGGCACGAGTTTAGAATCAAATTCTAGATAAGCTTAGGAATCCAGTCAAAATTACATTAAAAGATGACAATCTAAAATAGAAGGATAAGAAAGGAAGGGAGAATTACCGGTTTATCGAGAAAGTTGTGACTAGGAATAAGCACAAATCAATTTGAAAACTTATAGTTATATGCCAATAAGACATAGTCTCTATGGTATTCGAAACTCGTAAACATAATCGAAGTCATTTTACCGAAAAATTATGCCTCGTCAGTGTACATCTAGCTGCATTAAACTCTCGGTTCCACAACTCGAGCTATGTTGCGGTAACGAATACCTTATCAACTCTATCTAATCTTGACATAACAACTCAAGGATGAGATAAGACGACAAAGACTTAATTTTAATAATGTTCGATCACCGGCGCTTACTTGAAATTATTTCAACTTAGGGGTAATGCTACGCCAGTGCGCTGCTGGCTGCAGTGAATCCGTAGTCTCGACAATTCAAATAAGTGACGACAGTGCGCTGTTGTCTTGTCATCGCAAGTCATCAAAATTATTCCAACTATATCTCCAAGAATATCAAAGAAGTTTAAAACATCATACAAGTTGATAAAGATAGAAAAAAAAGTGTACTTATCTGTTCTTCAAGTGTAAGATCAGCTTCTTAAAAAGTAAAACAATTGATTAGGAAGGATAATGATTGAAGTCAAAATAAAGAAAATCTTATAATCCTTACTTCACGGATATTCAATATTCAACGATTGAGAGAAAACTTTTGAATCCAAAAACTTAACTCGAGATTAATAGACAATTGAGTGAGAAGTTATTTTAAAATAATAATTCCTTAGGTCCAAGGAAAATAATATAAGTGATACGAACTTATGATATGGCGGTGTTTAAAAAAGTCATAAAATAAAGTTGTACAAATGATCATGATTAGGGAGAAAATGACTGAAGGCAAAAGAAATATAAACTTAAATTTATATTTCTCTAATATTCAAGATCGAGGGAAAATATGTAAAATCACTATGTCTACCTATTATGAATATATTCATACACAAGTATATATGTATAGCCTAAGTAAATCCCAAAAATCTCACAATATCATTCTAAGAGAAGGTTATCCTATTTCCAAGAAAATATAAATTTAAATAGCAATAATACATATATTATATTCAATATATAATTTATAGAAATTATTCACAATACTAGAAATGGACTACCAATATATATACACATCTATATGTCTACATGGATGACATTAGTTGCACTACATGACCACCAGGACTTGGGTTGAGTTCGGGCTAATTCGGAACAACCGGGTCTTCTGAAATCCAATAATCTTAATAATAAGTAATTTAATTATTCCTAGGGTTATGTTGCGATTTGGCCTGGTTTTCTTAGTTAGTACACACCTATGACTCGGCCTCCTCTACCACGGCTAGAACACTAGTCAAGGCACTTGACTACACTCTCAGTGCCAAAGTTTTTGGTTATCTTACACTCCAAAACTTAACCGTAACTAAAGCCGTCTATACTAAATATTTATAAAATTCGAAAATCACATTTTAATTCAAACAAATAAATAAAAGGATATTTTCCAAACTTTCGAAAAGAGGGGTTACGAATATACTCACTTTAGAAATACTATCGAATCAGAATACAATAGTGCATCCTTCTATGAAAATTATTTAATAGGATTTAGGATTCGATGAGGCCTATGTAGCAACCTTAACTATCCAACTGTCAAATTGAATATGGGACTCCTAGTCCTAATCATCCTCCTAAATTTAAATTATTCCTAATGTGAATGAGCATTTTCTAGTCGCAGGCTTATAGTAGTACGACTAATATGGTACTACCATGAGTTCGCACAATTTTGCGAAGACTGGCCTGCATAGGACACCACAAAAACTTGTCACGACCCGCACCCACTTTTCGGATACGAGACGTGTCCAGGCCAGCCTACGCCGCAGAGTCGGCGGTAGAACGCTGTCAAGCCCTCAAGAAATAAATGCTCAAAATAAACTTTATTGCTCAATCACATTTCTAAATTTGATTACAACCTTTACAATATTTATAATTAAAGAAAATACAAAGTTCTCACAATTAATGAAAATGATACAACTGCTATCTATTTCTAGGTTGACCTCAGCATACCCAAGCCTTCCCAATGCTAAGAGTGGTCATGGTTAAACCTGAAAAATGTTGGTTTTTAGTCAGGAATGGAACGAATACAATCTCACAATAGATTCAATAAATGACAAAATCCACAAATCTGTAAATAATAATGAAATACACGACGAAAAGATAAGTATATAATCATGATAGAAACTGAGCATGGTGAACAAGGCAAATGAGTACTAAAACAGAGTAGAACTGTAACTAGCAATGTATATTGTAGAACCAGACACTTTACCTATCTAGTGAGTTGAAATACTACTTCGATATGTAAACGACTAAGGCTAAATCCGGCACCCCGTACATGAAATATACGACTGCTATTAGGCAAGAATAAGATCCAGCACCCGCACGTGAAGTATGAGGCTTCTATTAGGCAAGTATAATTTTGGGTTTGTTTACATGTCTAGAGTATTTTCCCGCCCGACCAGTACTCATGGATCCAAACATGTTACGAACACGGTAATAGATTGGTCACGAACAACATGTAAAGAATCCACAACTACTATCTCGTGTAACGTCGTGTCAAGAACCAATGGAATATCAATGTAAAATACTACTACGTACATGATTCATAGAGATAATCAGATATAAAAACTATCAGAGATGTACTCGCCTGAGGTCCTGTGCTGGTGAAACTAATAATACTATACCACTCAGTGAGCTATAATCAATCAACACATACAGAAGTCTTCGAATGCTGAAATAAACATTACCAACATTTTCAGAATAGTCAAATTAGCTATAATTGCCTGTCCTTAAGTCCAATTCTGGACACAGGGGCAAAACGATAATTTTGGGTCAAAACGGTATCTGCCGTTAGACCCGCTTTGCACCGAAAAGCATGCTAAAGTCTATGGTCTCTAAAGTCGTCAAACTATATGTCTACGGATTCGTTTTGATGACACGAACCCAACTGTATGTCCAAAGTTGGATTCTGGTAGGCCGTGCACAAAATTGCCCGTTGAATCGGACTCTAGGACCCGCAAAACGGCGATCCGATCAACTATCTCAGAATTGGACCAAACTTGGCATACAGGACCAGGAAAACGATACGGTCCTGTTGGCGCAATTTTCATCTCGATCTGACGAGCGTGCACAAAGTAATTGAAGAATTTGCATAGAGGTCGATACGGTGAATTTCGACGGATACGCATCAAATTCGTCGCGCACACGCAACCAATTTGAATTCCGTCAAAGCCCACACGTCCACGAAGCTGATACACACCTTTCGATGCTTTCGGTTCACGACCACGTCGCCCGGATTGGCGGGACGCACGTCGTATCGAAGGATTTTATTGTTTTTGAAAACAGTTTTTGCCAATTTTTTTTCTTGATTTTCAAATTAATTTTTAACAGAAAATAACCAACTAAAAATTAAACTAAAAATAGGGTCTCGATCTCGGTTATGTTGTCTGCAAGGCTGTTCAAGCAGTTTTCCAATTTTCACGATATCCTGGTCGTAAATCGACCGCCAACTTTGGGTTTCGAGACAGTTTCCAATTCCAAGAATTCAAGTTTTTCTCGATTTTTTGACTCATTTATCGTCTTGTACAAAGCGAAATAAAATTAACTATCTGAAGGGAAACGAAGTCGGTTAGGTAGTCGACATACCGGAGAAATTCGTTCATAAAAGTGAGCAACATGGAGGGAGTTCTGTCATTACGAAGTTGGGTCATTGCCACAACTACTGCTGTGCTGTGTCCTGCTGTCCGCGCGCACGTCGGATTCTGGCGCTCGTACGGCGGCGTACGACTGCGGGGTTGGTCGCCATGGGTCGGGGAGGGGGCGCCATGGGTGTTAGGGTTTTATGAGAACTTCTCTCGATATATATACATGCGGGTTCTTCTCGGTTTCAGCCTCGTAGAAGGATGGGGCTCGGTTTAGGCCGAGCGGCTGTGGGGAACTTGGGGGTTCTTGGGTCTGGGCTGGCCTGGCTTGCTTTGTTTTTTTTCTATTTCTTTTTCTATTTAGCCATTAATACATATATATATATATATATATATATATATATATATATATATATATATATATATATATATATACCCCTTAGAAAACCCCCTAAAACCCCCCTCACTCTAATCCGTAATTTAATGTTAGTATTAATGTTAATATTAATGTTAATGTTAATATTAATGTTAATATTAATGTTAACGACTAAAATTAACATTAAACTTAACATTAAAATTAAAATTAACATTAACATTAACATTAACATTAACATTAATATTAACATTAACATTAATATAAAAAATAAAAAATAATAATATTAACATTAACATTAATATTAACATTAATATTAACATAAATATTACGAATTAAAGTGAGGGGAGTTTTTAGGGGGTTTTCTAAGGGGGGCTTTTGATCCGCTCCCTATATATATATATATATATATATATATATACACATATATGTATACATACTACTATATACGTTCATATATATACACATACGCACATATATTATATATATTTATATTTACATACACATACTCACAAATATAATATATATATTTATATTTACATACACGCACACACGTGTATAATATATATTTATATATACATACACATACACACATATATAACATATATTTATATATACATGCACGTATATAATGGTATATGCATATAAATTGTACATCACAATATAATAATTAAATATAACAATTAAATATAATAATTATTTATTTATAAAAATAATAAATAAACCATTAAATAAACACGAAGTATGTATATAGCAATATACGATCCAATGTATATTGAATACCATTTGTACATTTACTCTATAAACTCAAATAAAATCTAGGCAATTATATTTAGAAAATGCTATCGTGATTCCAAAGTAGAATATTATTATAAATAATGATATTATATATATAATTCATTTGCTAATGAATAATCAAATAAACGAATGCTATTGACATTATTTACGAACAATTACAATAATAACCATATAATAATAATACCAATATCCCACTAAAATAACCAAAAGAGTCCTGGTGAACATATCTGGCACTAGAAAATTGTACAAATATTCTAAAACTCTATTTAAATATTAGTAATACCCATTTTGTATGAATAGCCAAATATTTAGAAAATAATATTAAGTCCACCCAAAAAGTTAGAAAATATTTGTACACACCTAAAAGTATGTCTACATAGGCTTGGGCTTGGTTTGGGTCCAATCTGGACTAGTTTGGCACAACCGGGTTCCCTAAAACTCAATAATATAATTAATAAATAATTAAAACGTTCTATAGGGGTTAAGTCGGCTGGTTTTTCTAGTTAGAACAGTCCTATGGCTCGGCTTTCCCCTACCATGGCTAAACACTAGTCAAAGCACTCCACGGCACTATCCGTGCCATGATTCCTAGTCACCTTGTACTCCAATTTCTAGCCATGACTAAAATTATCTACAGTAATAATTAACTAATAATTATTTATAAAAATCTAAAATTCTCCATTTAAATAAACTAAATAATAATAAAAAATATTTCAAAATTTCCGGGAAGGGGAGCTACAGGTGGTAGGAATCCATGGTAGATAACAGCCTCGTACTGCTATCAACCATCGAATCCTGTATTAACGTGGGCCTCTCGCCCATGGACAGCTGTGATACCTACAGATCCGTCACGCTGCGCTCTGTCGATGCTCTAAGATCAGTGATGCCCTGCTATGTCCTCTCAGTCATATCCCTGAGCTCCATAATGCTGCGGTCGAGCGTATCCAATCGTGCTATCAGCGCAGCATCGTCCGTCTGGTGCTGCTCCTGGATCCGTCGTAGCAGCTCATCACGGACAGAGTCCACCATCTTCTGGACTCGGGCAGACTCCTGGGAGGGCTGTGGGCCATGTACACTAGCAGGAGAGGTCCTAGAGGACTGTGTCGCAACTAGGACGCCATAGGATCCCGTACCATAGTACGTACCCCTGTGGAGACCACCATCGGCGGTCACCCACAGCTCGTCCTTCGACGGAGCTGGAGCGGGCTGGGAGGAAGTACCGGCCTCTCCCGCAGCAGGTGCACTAGCAGCCGCCCGCTCCTTAAGCCGTTGAAACTCGGCCTAGAAAGTATGGATACTCTATAACTTCTAATGTCTAATGTACTTATTATTTCTAACTACATGAATATCTATTTGCATGCATATTTACTAAGTTATATCAAAACTAACACGAAGTATTAAAATTAATAAATAGAATTGTAATACTTACATAGGCCCGCTCCGCCCTCTCGTCAATAAGCTTCCCGCCCTTCCGATGTGTGGCCAGGAAGACAGTCACCATATTGGCGTCATCACCCCTCCTTACCTGTAATTAAATATATCACCTTTTACTAATTTATCGGACTTGCATTAAAATAATATTTCTGAAATAAAAGACATACCAAACGACAAAAATGTTCCGTCATCGGGATCGACCCATCGCACAACTTTGATCCCTGGTTCCTAGCCGCCTTGGCCTTCTCAGACTTTTCCTTGTACCTTGGCTCGTCGAATCGAGCCTTCATTGCAGTCCATTGATCAGGGGTGATCCAACCTTGGATCGGCTTTCTGGCACGATCACGAGTCTTCTGATCATTAATAGCATCGCGGATCAGCTTAACAGCGACGACAGAAAACATTCCCTCGATCATCTCGGCCCGGTGCGGTGGATAGAAAAACATATCCTAGAAGAGTGCAAACCAAATATTTATCAGTTATATATAATATGCAAAAATTATATGATTCATGTTAAAAGCAAATATATTTTAACCTTGAAGTGCGCAAACCAGTAGGCCTTCATCTCGTCCGGAGCATCAGAGTAGTTTATCCAAGGACCAACATAATTAGTCCTCAATAAGTGGCCTAGGCGTCTTTGTACCGATGGGGGACGATATATATACAGACATATTATATTCATGAGAAAAATTAATTTATGATAAACACAGGAAAAAAAATGATAAACCAAAACACTTACTTTGTACCGTCGGCCCAGATCTCCGTCCTCGTCTCCTCCGGAGGTACGCATGCATCATCTGCCTGATACTGGTCGACCGTCGGCTCAAGAAGCTGTCTCTGATCGGAGCATTTGTCGACTTGAACCTAAAGCCATTGACACAGTAACTTGGCCATATTTTAACAAAAGTAATTGGTCCCTTGGCAAGAGTTCTAATTAATTCAATCTCTGGTAAAATTAGACGATCGACCTGAACACCAAAGAAGAGATAGTAAGTTATTTATTGCGCAGTTGCATTAGAAGAGGCCAGTAATTACCGAGTTGCTTACATATTCGCTCAACCAAGAAAGAAAATGACGTCTCATTTCTTGTTCTAATGCTTCGTCTGTTAGGTAGGGTCTAACTGACCTCAACTGATCATTATATGTGCTGAAAAACAACGAAGCAACCGCCGATTAGTACAATAATATTAGCTTATACTATTACCTTGACCCGAGCCTTATTTTTTACCTTCCTCTTTAGGTGGTTAAAATGCCGCTCAAACGGGTACATCCACCGATGACCGACGGGACCACCAACACGTGCCTCGTAGGAAAGATGAATTGGCAAATGCTCCATGGAGTCGAAAAATCTAGGAGGAAATACCTTCTCGAGCTTGCACATTGTTACCGCAATATCGTTCTCCTGCTTTTCTAGACGATCGACGAACAACTTAGTAGAATAAAGATCTCTGAAGAATATGCTAAGCTCGGTCAATGGATCCCAAACAACCTGGGGTAAGAATTCCTGAAATGCAATCGAAATTAACCTCTCCATGAATACGTGACAATCATGGCTCTTCATACCTGTCAGTTTGTTCTCCTTGAGGTCGACGCATCTTCTCAAGTTTGAAACATACCCGTTTGGAAATTTTAGACCTTGAATCCACCTACAAAGTCTCACTTTATCTTCCTTCTCCAGTGAGAAAATTGCCTTAGGCTGCTTCAACTTCCCATTTCCCTCCTCTATCAAATGCAATGCAGGACGTCTACATATTTTTTTCAAGTCTAATCTAGCCTTTGGATTATCTTTCGTCTTTCTATTTACGTCTATTACAGTATTAATTATGTTGTCAAACACATTTGTCACGACCTGCACCCGCTTTTCGGGATGCGAGAACGTGAGCAAGCCAGCTACGTATCAAGCGGACTCCAGCCCGACTCGAGTACATATAAGCTGTTAAGATTCATGGTATCAAGGCTAATATGGTAATCTACAGTGTATCTCAATCCACAAGAATATATAAGACAAGAATGAACAAGTATGGGTCGTGGTCTGCAGCCCACTAGCATATATGTCCGATTAGACTCCAAGAATAATATGAGTCTATAAAGCTAAGCTGATAAGCAAGATATATCATAAAAGCACGAGAAAGATAGTAAATCAATTACACTAACAAAATACCTGAATAATGTAAATGAAGTCAACTACCACATGCTCAGCTAACTAATCCGTGCAATCAGCTACCTGAAGAGATCATCAGGTCCTCAGAGGACTAGCAAGATACATAAAATATGCCTACTATTATGACAGTAAATAACATGTATGGAGGATAAGAACATTGTAAGAAGAACATCTAAGGACGATGAGTCGTATGGAAATGTAATACTAGATTTGGCTAACTATCAATTGAAACTCCTATAGCTTGTAGTACAATGCAAGATACTTCCAATCTATAGTATGTTTCAATTGAAGTATAAAACAAGATACTCTCAGTCGAGAATAGCTAATTCTAGTATAGATCCTGTCTCCTAAAGGATACAAGGTCAAGTAGACTACTATAAATCGTAGTACAATGCAAGATACTCCCAATTTATAGTGTCGTAGTCAAGTCAACCAATCAATCAATATATGCTATAGGTCGTAGTACAATGCAAGATACTTCCAATCTATAGTATGTCTCAACTGTAGTATAATGCAAGATACTCCCAGTCAAGAATGGTCAAGTCAAGAAAAAGATATAGAAACTGATAACTCAATCACGAGACAAGGTAACACGAAAAGACGAATAATCAAGCAATATCGAATATCCTATACGTGCACGTAATCTAGAACAAGTAAAAAAATCAAGGACAAACCAATCACAATATGGAAATCATATGACAACATGAAAAATGAATACAATAGAGAAAGAGAAAAACAATGTAAATACTGTATATGTTCGGCAAGGTATACTTGCCTGTTGTCTGCTGCTGCGGTGCTGTCTGACTAGTGTCCTCAACCGAAAGTGTAGCGAATCCAAGTTGTCCTATATAATATATTCTAATCAATACTAACACAAACTAATCTAAGCAATAACAAAGGGTAAGATCGTCGCACCACATCAACTAACACTGTGATGTTCGTGCCAACAATTCAACAGTTACATGGCATTGGATAACGTGCCAATAAACACATACCATGCTACGGTCTAACATGTCGTGAGGGTCTTGTACATCATGGTTTTAAACGTACATATAGAAATTTACATGAATTAGATAAGTGTAGTCCTATATGTACGTAAGTACGTCACATTGTCGTAAAGCTCTCAATGGCACTAACCTACACATCGGGCATGCATGTGACCTCTTAAACACGCATCTCGACGTCAAATAAAACTGAAATAATCATGAATTAAATTCTGAAATTATTATTAGTTAGTGAAGAATTACTAAAATAATTACCATTGCATGCACAAAGTTCCATTGCGCATCGACTAGGTGTTCTAGCAACTTGACAACTAGTTTGTGCATGCAAAGTTGCCAACTTGCATAAAAACTCATTTAATATATGAAAATATATTAATTAATATTCTGAAATTTATTAGTTAATTTCTGAAATTTAGTTTTTAATAGTAAAAATAGCAACATGCATCAAACTAGGTATATTATGGTTACCACGTTGTCATGCCTCGGATTTGTGTCATCTAAGAGTAGTTTTGCTTATAAAATTAGGGTTTCTCATGCATGGGGATTTCATCATTGCCATCTAATATGTTTATGGGTTCATACAAGCTTTCTCCTAGGGAAAAATTAAATACTAAATAGAAGTTAAGGAACTTACGTAATTGTGATTACGACGGAGGCTTTTCTTGCGACACGGACCTTTCGGAGTGCCAAACGGACCCCAAACTTCACGAAACTTGAGAGGGTGCTTTGGGGCTTCACGTAGGGTATAGAACTTCAGTTTGGATGGGTTTGGGGTGCTGTTTTCCAGTGTGTACAGCAGGTGCAACCAGCAGCACTATTTCGGTAAAAAAAAGGGTTTCGACTACTAGTTTAGGGTTTGTCGACTTGTGGGGGCTGTTTTGGTGTGTGGGAATGAGGGAGAAGGAAGTGGAGAAGGAGAGGAAAAGGGGAAGAGGTCATGGAAGAGAGGGGGGAGGCTGTAGAGGGGTTGGCCACAAGATGGGAGGAAGTTAGGGTTAGGGTTTTGAGAGGGGAGGCCTGGGCTTCATGTAAGGAGTTGGTTGTTGGGCCCATTGAAGAGATTTAAATGGGCTTTAACCTATGGTTCAGATCTATGGGTTTGGTTTATTCCTTAGTAAGGCTTTGGGTTCACTTGGGCCAAGTTGTTTGGTCTTGGTTGGATTTGAGTGCAAGTGCACAAGAAGGTTCACTATCGGAGTCTTAAATATGAAGTTTGTTGTCTATTGGTTTGTTGTGCATCAACAAGGCTTTGAGTGTGCAAAATATATATTGTTGAGTAGGGGATTAGTGTGGGGTAGTGTACAGGTCTAATAGGAATTGGTTTGAGAGTCAAAGTAGGGTGTTTGGGCTCGGTTGGATTCAACAAGTCAAATAATGGTAGTTTTACGATAACGATGGTTCATGATATTTGTTAATATTTATTTCATAGGTAAAGACGCAAGTATGTATGCATATGATCAAAAGATCCACAAAATTCACAAAATAGTTGTCATATTTTTTAGATAAAAATGTCACTTGAATATCAAATAATATTGACA
Organism: Iris pallida; assembly: GCA_029216955.1. NCBI lineage: Eukaryota > Viridiplantae > Streptophyta > Magnoliopsida > Asparagales > Iridaceae > Iris > Iris pallida. The sequence continues at coordinate 3,162,426 of JANAVB010044818.1, read as the reverse complement.
CCTATATTATATATATGACAAATACTTACGGAATATATTTAATACATTATTAAATAAGTACCCCATACACACATAAGATATATATATTGACATAGACGTTTTTGTACACACCGCATGACTACATTGGCTTGGGTTCGGTTCGGGTCCAATCGGGCTAGTTTGGGTTTGGGTCAGGTCCGAGCTAGTTCGGTCTAACCGGGTCTCCTAAAACTCAATACGCTTAATAATAAAAATTTAAATTATTTATAGGGTCATGTCACAACTTAGCTTGGTTTTCCTAGTTTGGACACACTTATGATTTAGCCTTCCCTACCATGGCTAATACACTAGTCAAAGCACGCCACTGCACTATCCGTGCCACGGTTTCTAGTCATCTTGTACTCCATAACTCAACTATGACTTAAAACATTCTATCGTAATAATTAACTAATTAATTATTTATAAAATTCTAAAAAACACCATTTAATTCAAATAAATAAATAAAAATATTTTCAACAAAAAAATTCAGGAAGAGGGGTTACAAATCTACCCACCTTAAAAATAATTTCGTCCTCGAAATTCTAATTCATAACTTTTCCTTAAAATTCATAAAGAAAGTCTACTTTTTTCTTAATCTCCTTAAATGTTAATTCCTTAAAAATAGTTTATAACATTCTCTAGCCATTTTATAACTCCGAATACTTGAGGACTTCTACCCACCTTTTGTCACACTACTCCTCAAAATACGGTCACTAAAATCTTACAATCTTCTAACTAGTTGCTAACAGATCTACCTACCGATATCTAGGGCGTATGGCATCTATAATCCCTCATATATCTATAAACAACCAAATATTCAACAATCAAGAAATATTATACTATAACTTAAGAATTTCTGATGAATTCTAGACAGCATGATCGTTCGTCACCTCGAAATAGGAAGAGACAAAAATCAATGGTTCGAAAAGCAAGGAAGAATAATCGAGATCAAATACGAGGTTTCAAAGATGGTAGAAAAATTTTTAAGAGAATTTTTAAGGCAGAGTGGATTAAGATTTCTAAGGGTTTAGTCATATTCGCAGGCTCGTATCAGTACAGTTACGTAACCGATACGATATGCTCTGACCTGCATGGGCCACCACAAAAACTTGTCACGACCCGCACCCGCTTTTCGGGACGCGAGAGCGTGAGCAAGACAGCTATGTATCAAGCGGACTCCAGCCCGACTCGAGTACGTATAAGCTGTCAAGATTCATGGTATCATGGCTAATATGGTAATCTACAGTGTATCTCAATTCACAAGAATATATAAGACAAGAATGAATAAGTATGGGTCGTGGTCTGCACCTCACTAGCATATATGTCCGATTAGACTCCAAGAATAATATGAGTTTAGAAAGCTAAGCTGATAAGCAGGATATATCATAAAAGCACGAGAAAGATAGTAAATCAATAACACTAACAAAATACCTGAATCATGCAAATGAAGTCAACTACCACATGCTCAGCTAACTAACTCCATGCAATCAGCTACCTGAAGAGATCATCAGGTCCTTGGAGGACTAGCAAGATACATAAAACATGCCTACTATTATGACAGTATATAACATGTATGGAGGATAAGAACATTACAAGAAGAACATCTAAGGACGATGAGTCGTGTGGAAATGTAATACTAGACTTAGCTAACTATCAATTGAAACTCCTATAGCTTGTAGTACAATGCAAGATACTCCCAAGCTATAATATGTTTCAATTGAAGTACAAAACAAGATACTCTCAGTCGAGAATAGCCAATTCTAGTATTGATCCTCTCTCCTAAAGGATACAAGGTCAAGTAGACTACTATAAATAGTAGTACAATACAAGATACTCCCAATTTATAGTGTCGTAGTCAAGTCAACCAATCAATCAATATATGCTATAGGTCGTAGTACAATACAAGATACTCCTAATCTATAGTATGTCTCAACTGTAGTACAATGCAGGATACTCCCAGTCAAGAATGGTCAAGTCAAGAACAAGATATAGAAACTGACAACTCAACCACGAGACAAGGTAACACGAAAAGACCAATAATCAAGCAATGTCGAATATCCTATACGTGCACGTAATCTAGAACAAGTAAAAAAATCAAGGACAAACCAATTACAATATGAAAATCATGTGACAATATAAAAGAAGAATACAATAGAGAAAGAGAAAAATAATGTAAATACTGTATATGTTCGGCAAGGTATACTTGCCTGTTGTCTGCTACTGCGGTGCTGTCTGACTAGTATCCTCAACCGAAAGTGTAGCGGATCCAAGTTGCCCTATATAATATATTCTAATCAGTACTAACACAAACTAATCTAAGCAATAACAAAGGGTAAGATCGTCGCACCACATCAACTAACACTGTGATGTTCGTGCCAACAATTCAACAGTTACATGGCATTGGATAACGTGCCAATAAACACATACCATGCTAAGGTCTAACATATCGTGAGGGTCTTGTACATCGTGGTATCATACGTACATATAGACATTTACATGAATTAGATAAGTGTAGTCCTATATGTACGTAAGTACGTCACTTTGTCGTAAAGCTCTCAATGGCACTAACCTACACATCGGGCATGCATGTGACCTCTTAAACATGCATCTCGACGTCAAATAAAACTGAAATAATCATGAATTAAATTATGAAATTATTATTAGTTAGTGAAGAATTACTAAAATAATTACCATTGCATGCACAAAGTTCCGTTGCGCATCAACTAGGTGTTCTAGCAACTTAACAACTAGTTTTCGCATGCAAAGTTGCCAACTTGCTTAAAAACTCATTTAATATATGAAAATATATTAATTAATATTCTGAAATTTATTATTTAATTTCTAAAATTTAGTTTTTAATAGTAAAAATAGCAACATGCATCAAACTAGGTTTAATATGGTTACCACGTTGTCATGCCTCGGATTTGTGTCATCTAAGAGTAGTTTTGCATATAAAATTAGGGTTTCTCATGCATGGGGATTTCATCATTGCCATCTAATATGTTTATGGGTTCATACAAGCTTTCTCCCATGAAAAAATTAAATACTAAATAGAAGTTAAGAAACTTACGTAATTGTGATTACGACGGAGGCTTTTCTTGCGACACGGACCTTTCTGAGCGCCAAACGGACTCCAAACTTCACGAAACTTGAGGGGGTGCTTTGGGGCTTCACGTAGGGTGTAGAACTTCAGTTTGGATGGGTTTGGGGTGCTGTTTTCCAGTGTGTACAGCAGGTGCAACCAGCAGCACTATTTCGGTAAAAAAAAAGGGTTTCGACTACTAGTTTAGGGTTTGTCGACTTGTGGGGGCTGTTTTGGTGTGTGGGAATGAGGGGGAAGGAAGTGCAGAAGGAGAGGAAATGGGGAAGAGGTTGTGGAAGAGAGGGGGAGGCTGTAGAGGGGTTGGCCCCAAGATGGGAGGAAGTTAGGGTTAGGGTTTTGAGAGGGGAGGCTTGGGCTTCATGTAAGGAGTTGGTTGTTGGGCCCATTGAAGAGATTTAATGGGCTTTAACCTATGGTTCAGATCTATGGGGTTTGGGTTATCCCTTAGTAAGGCTTTGGGTTCACTTGGGTCAAGTTGTTTTGTCTTGGTTGGATTTGAGTGCAAGTGCACAAGAAGGTTCACTATCGGAGTCTTAAATATGAAGTTTGTTGTCTATTGGTTTGTTGTGCATCTACAAGGCTTTGAGTGTGCAAAATATATATTGTTGAGTAGGGGATTAGTGTGGGGTAGTGTACAAGTCTAATAGGAATTGGTTTGAGAGTCAAAGTAGGGTGTTTGGGCTCGGTTGGATTCAACAAGTCAAATAATGGTAGTTTTACGATAACGATGGTTCATGATGTTTGTTAATATTTATTTCTTAGGTAAAGACGTAAGTATGTATGCATATAATCAAAAGATCCACAAAATTCACAAAATAGTTGTCATAGTTTTTAGATAAAAATGTCACTTGAATATCAAATAATATTGACACGTATATTATATATATGACAAATACTTACGAAATATATTTAATACATTATTAAATAAGTACCCCATACACACATAAGATATATATATTGACATAGATGTTTTTGGACACACCGCATGACTACATTGGCTTGGGTTCGGTTCGGGTCCAATCGGGCTAGTTTGGTTTTGGGTCAGGTCCGAGCTAGTTCGGTCTAACCGGGTCTCCTAAAAGTCAATATACTTAATAATAAAAATTTAAATTATTTATAGGGTCATGTCACAACTTAGGTTGGTTTTCCTAGTTCGGACACACTTATGATTTGGCCTTCCCTACCATGGCTAATACACTAGTCAAAGCACGCCACTATACTATCCGTGCCACGGTTTCTAGTCATCTTGTACTCCATAACTCAACTATGACTTAAAACATTCTACCGTAATAATTAACTAATTAATTATTTATAAAATTCTAAAAATCACCATTTAATTCAAATAAATAAATAAAAATATTTTTAACAAAAATTTTTTTGGGAAGTAATAGGCGCATATAGTAATTCAGATCCATATCCATTTTGGATAATTCTGTAAGATAGATACATGCACATCGTTGAAACACTTGTAAAAGTAATAGGCACATTAATCATGACATATCCTAAACATTGAAATAGAATCCCAAGTAATCATGATACAATAAGTGGTGATAGTGTTTCATATGACATAACCATATAACCATAGTGTATCAGAATTGACCACACAGAAGATTTAGCCTAATTAATCTCCATAAAACAAGTGGTAATAAGTCCATAATTAATCTCCAAAAAATAAGTACAGCTGGTAATAAGTGCATAATTAAGTCCATAAACTCATTTCCATAAAACAAGTACAGCCGGTAATAAGTACTAATAGTCCAACACAAAATATATCCATGAAACTACACTAATGACGACCACGCAGCTCACGCATACGCTCAATGATACCATCACGCAACATCTTCAAAAAAGTGGGATCGACGGCGGAAAAGCGCCATTCCACTGCAGGTGCTGGATGAATGGAACTCCCGGTCTCACTAGCTACCGGTGCCACTTCCTCCTTAACAGTGGCAGGAGCCACCTCAGCAATCTGTACTTCCCTCAAACGACGTGCTGCTGCTCGGGTCATGGGTGCCATCTGGTAAGATCGATATTCACAAAGAATATAATTGCAACATAAGCAAGCTAACTAAAGGAACCATCATCTCGTTTGAGTACATTTTCGAAAGCAGATAAAAAGGTTACATTTCAAACCCAGTTTTCATTTTCGAGACCTACTCTCAGTTAACATATCATGCAACTCAGTTCATATATATACATTACCCAAACCTATACATATTTCATTCAATCCCAAATGACAGTTTTCATGTATCAAAACCCAAGTTCCATTGTAAAATATCAGTTTTCTTCATATCAACTGTAAGATACAATGAGTATATCTATATATATATGTACATACAATGATACACACAAAAATACTATATATACTTATTTAAAATAAGGGAAAAGTGTGTACAGAGGTTAACATACATGTGTACGTGTCCAGGGGGTGTCTACGTGTCCATAAAACTGGACATGAGTGTCCAAACTACACATCATACATGTACAAGTGTCTGTCTCGTGTTGTGTCAGATATGGACACGGGGTAGCAGGGCACGGTCATAGGGTTAGAGTTTACCTAGTCGGGGAGGAGAGGGTCGTCGACAGGGGAGCTGGAGACGAAAGGGAGTTGGAGACGGAGGCCGAGGGTCGTCGAGGGGGAGCTGGTGATAGAGGGGAGTTGGAGCGGGTCGTCGAGGGGGAGCGGAGGGCCGGAGGGGTCGCCGAGGGGGGAGCCGAGGGAGGAGGAGGTCGCCGAGGTTCGTCGAGGGGGAGCTGTCACGACCCGCACCCGCTTTTCGGACGTGAGCTCGTGAGCAAGCCAGCTACACATCAAGCGGACTCCAGTCCGACTCGAATACGTAAATGCTGTCACGGCTAGGGTAAGCTGCCAAATCATGGCAAACAAATCTATATCTCAATCCACAATTAGAAGAATAAACATGAATGAACACTATAGGTCGTGGTCTGCAGCCCACTAGCATATATGTCCGATAAGACTCTAAAGGAAATAACAAGAGTCTAAAACTGAATCAAGAAACAAGATATCTCATGGTAAGGTATGAAAGTACGAGCGGACAATAAACACAATAACGATACCTGAATCCCGCAAGCGTATCATCACGTCTGCCATCCAGAACTACTAACTAACTCCATACAATCGCTAAACCTGAAGAGATCATCAGGTCCTCAGGGGACATAGCAAGATACATAAAAACATGCCTATCTAGCAATTTATCATGCAATAAAGACATACAGGAAATAAACAGAAAAAGACCAATCAACACGAAAATATGACTATACACGGCTGGAAGAACCACTACGCATAAACGAAGTGCTGGAGAAGAACAAGAGAACACGATATCACGATGTCAATGGATAACCAATCGAATACTCAAACCCTCGCCCTAGTGTGGACTCGTAGGTTTGAACAACTACTAACCCTCGCCCCTAGTGTGGACTCGCAGGTTAGCTTCAACTACGAACCCTTGCCCCTAGTGTGGGCTCGTAGGCTAGCATCACCCTCGCCCCTAATGTGGACTTGCAGGTGTGGATCAACAACTACTAACCCTCGCTCCTAGTGTGGACTCGCAGGTTTACTTCATAAAATCAAGATACAGATAACTACTAACCCTCGCCCCTAATGTGGACTCACAGATTAGCTTCAAGAAATCACCTTCGCCCCTAGTGTGGACTCGCAGGTGCGTACAGTTATCTACTCGCCCCTAGTGTGGACTCACAAGTTAGCTTCAAGAATTCAAGGTACAGTAGTTCCGTTATGACTTATTCATCCTATGACACGATGCGACTCAGTCCAAGTACTGTGATGACACGACACGACCCAATCAAGATACACGAGAGAACCCATCCAATATGAAATACAAAATTAACTATGAACAAGAACTATATATGTATATCCAATATGAACTACAAGCTAACTATAAACAAGGACTATATGTACATACTAGCATGCACGATGTACAAATCACATATGAATAATCAACTAGTAAAACCAGATAATAATAATAATATGCATGTAAATAAACTGTAGAGGGAGGCAAGGTATCTTGCCTGGAGGTTGCACGCAGATCCAACAAAATATAGTTAACTACCAAGCCATTAAGTCCAATTTATCACAACTGTCTCCGAAAGCTGAAACAGACATTGCCAACATTCTCAGAATAGTCAAATTAGCTAGGATTGCCTGTCCTTAAGTCCAATTCTGGACATAGGGGCAAAACGGTAAT
>JANAVB010044818.1:3142579-3150079 GCA_029216955.1 Iris pallida | reverse complement strand
TCACAGGTGCAGACAGATATCTACTAACCCTCACCCCTAGTGTGGACTCGCAGGTTAGTTTCAAGAATTCAAGGTACAACAGTTCCGTTATGACTTATTCATCCTATGACACGATACGACTCAGTCCAAGTACAGTGATGACACGACATGACCCAATCAAGATACACGAGAGAGCCCATCTAATATGAAATACAAAATTAACTATGAATAAGAACTATATATGTATATCCAATATGAACTACAAGCTAACTATAAACAAGGACTATATGTACATACTAGCATGCACGATGTACAAATCACATATGAATAATCAACTAGTAAAACCAGATAATAATAATAATATGCATGTAAATAAACTGTAGAGGGAGGAAAGGTATCTTGCCTGGAGGTTGCACGCAGATCCAACAAAATATAGTCAACTGCCAAGCCATTAAGTCCAAGTCATCACAACTGTCTCCGAAAGATGAAACAGACATTGCCAACATTCTCAGAATAGTCAAATTAGCTAGGATTGCCTGTCCTTAAGTCCAATTTTGGACACAGAGGTAAAACGACAATTTCGGACAAAAACGATGTCCACCGTTGGACCCGCTTTGCACCGAAAAGCGTGCCAGAGTCAACGATCTCTAAAGTCATTAAACTACATGTCTACGAATTCTTTTTGATGATACGAACACAACAGTATGTCCAATTTTGGATTCCGGTGGGCCGTGCACAAAATCGCCCGTTGAATCGGATCGTGGGGCCCGCGAAACGACTATCCAATCAACTGTCTCAGAATTGGACCAAACTTGGCATACAGGACCACAAAAATGATACGGTCCTGTTGGCGTAAGTTTTATTTCAATCTGATGAACGTGCACAAAGTAATTAAATTTTTTTAAAAAAGGCCGATACGGTGATTTTTGACGGATACGCATCAAATTCGTCGCGCACACGCGACCAATTTGAATTCCGTCAAAGCCCACACGTCCACGAAGTCGATATACACCTTTCGATGCTTTCGGTTCGCGACCACGTCGCCCGGATTGGCAGGACGCACGTTGGTTCGGAAGAATTTTAAAGTTTTCAAAAACAATTTTTAATGATAAAATCTCGATTTTGAAATCTGTTTTCTCTGCGTATAATTCATAAAAATTAAATATACAAAATAGGTTAGGAAGCCCTACATGTTGTCTCTAAATTGGTTTAATTATAATGCAAAAATAGTAAACGGTTTTCTTGGAAACTGGGCACGAACATGGGTATTTGGGGTACATAAAAACTGTTTTCGAAACAATTTTTCCAAAAGTTTAGATCGATTTTCTAAACCGATCACTCGACTACATTGAAAACTAATTAATGGAGAGTCGAAAGGGTCATGCAGGCTCTACGTAGGATTTTGTAGATCAAAATTTAATCGAACATAATAGGAGAAACGAGTCGATGAACATTGCTACCTGGTTGTTGTTGTTGTTGTTGTTCTGTTGCGTCCGGCGCGTGCGCGCGCATGTCTGCCGGCCGACGGCGGTGCCAAGGGTACCGTGCGGTTGCGCCAAGGTCGAGGTCGGCGCTGGGGGAGAACACGTGTTAGGGTTTTGTCAAACTCCCGATATATATATACATACGTATATATATATTGTTCCGAGCACAGAACAAGGTTGTTAGCTCGGGCTGAGCTCTCGGCTGGGAATTTGGGCCGTGGGTCGGGCCTGCTGCTTTCTTATTTAGCTTTTAGTGTATTTATATATATATATATATATATATATATACACACACATAATACCTATGTATATATATATATACATAATTATATATACACACATATACATATATATGTAATATATATTTATATAAATATACATATACACATATACAATATATATTTTTATATATACATACACACATATACATATATATGTAATATATTTATATATAAATACACATATACATATATACAATATATATATTTATATATACATACACACATATACATATATACATTAATATATATACACACATATTCATATATATGTAATATATATTTATATATAAATACACATATACACATATACAATATATATATATATATATATATATATATATACGTACACCTACCCTCATATATATATATATAACATATATATATGTATATATATATATATATATATATATATATATATATATATATATATATATATATATATATATATATATAATTTTTAAATATATTTACATTCCTATATGGTATATATGTCCTGGTATTTATACACATATGTATACCACAAATTCTACATAGACAATAAAATATTTTACTTATAATCAATATTAATAATATCTAATAGTAATACATATATTTATTTAATCACCACAAATAATAAAATAATATTAAAAATAATTTAAATGGTGGTTTGGTGAATCTATGCTACTCACCTTTATCTGGGTCCAGAAAATTGTACAAATATGGTGAAACAATATTTAATAATAAAAATACCAATTTTTTGTACAAATATTCAAATAATTAAAAATGCACATTAATACCTAAAATTATTTAGGAAATATTTGTACACACATAGAATATGTCTACATGGTCATCTTTGATCTCACTACATACCTACAAGAGCTTGGATTAGGTTCGGGCCCAGTTCGGGCTAAGTTGGTACAATCAGGTCATCTAAAATCAATATATCTAATTAATAAATAAATAATTCATCGGTGTGTGTGTTATGTCGCAACTTAGCCTAGTTTTCCTAGTTAGGGCATCACTATGGCTCAGCCTTTCCTGGCATGGCTAATACACTTGTCAAGGCACGCCACTACACTATCCATGCCAGGATTCCTAGTCGTCTGATACTTCAAAACTCAACCATGGCTAAGGTCATCTACCATAATAATTAACTAATAATTATTTATAAAAATTCTAAAAATTACTATTTAAATCAAATAAATAATAAAAAAATATTTCAAAAACTTTCGGGAAGGGAGGCTATAGGAGCCGATCGAGGGGGGAGGGGGTCGCCGAGGGGAAGCCGAGGGAGGAGGAGGTCGTCGAGGGCCGGAGGCGGTCGCCGAGGGTCGGGGGCCGAGGGGATCGCCGAGGGATCTAGAAAAATGGGGAAAGGGATCGAAATAATGGAGGGAATGAAAACTCAAACCTATATTTTTAATTGAGCGACGTCTTTATTAAACGTCGGTAAACGTCGCAAATATTATTGATATTAATGACGCCTTACTAAAAACGTCGGTAAACGTCGCTAATATTAGTGATATTAGCGACGTTCACCAACATTTCTGCGACGAACGTTTTTTAATACAAAACGTAGTCATAATACGTCGCCTAACGTCGCCAATAGTGACGTCTTGCGACGTTATATAATAACGTCGCTAAATTGTTAAAACATAGCGACATTTTTGCTAAGCGTCGCTAATTACGTCGCTAAAATGACTTATTCTGGTAGTGTCTAAGTTTATTCAAATCTTGGTTTTCTTGGGTTTTGATCTATCAAACTTTATTATTTTTAAGTTCTGATTGTTCCATGTTTTAGAGAATTTGATTTTACTCAAAATAGACCTTTGAAAACCCAGATTTTGATTTGTTTTGAGTGATTTGTGAACCTGGAAAGTTCATGGGTTCCATGAACACATGTTCTCTGATTGGGGAAGAAGAACAGTGCTGGGTGCATAGCATTTCCATGCGCCCACAACAATCTTCCTTTGGGCGCATAGCCATTTTTATGCGCCCAAGGCCCCCAGCTTCCTGTGCTTCGGCGCATGGCCCTTTGTACATAGCCCTAGGAGCATAGCCTTTATATGCGCCCAAGTACACCATTTCCCCCCTTCGCTTGGGCACATAGCCATGGGCGCATGACCCTAGGCGCATGCCTTCCCTAACACTTAACTCTCCATGATACGACTAGCCTTAGGCACATAGCCTTGGGCGCATGGCCTTAGACGCATAGTCTTGGGTGTTTGCCACTGCTTGGGCGCATGCCACTCCCAGTGCATACCACCCTTGGCGCATACTCTCCTTGATACATGTTGACCATGGGCGCATGTTACCCATGACACCCCATTTGATCCTTTGTGTCCTTTCTGGCCAGGATAATTGTGTTACCTTATCCATGTTTGTCCCCCTGATAGCATTGTATAATGTTATTATCTGTGCCACGTGCGTGCTTTAAGCTTGAACACCATCTCACCATGGCATGTACACTCTCTGATAACTCCTTCAGGGTCCCGCCGTGGTGCACTCTTGACCAAGTGAATTCTTGGTATAGACACAAATAAAAAAGAAGAAGAAATGCTGTCTTTTTTTTATTGGCATAAGGCACCACAAATCGAGTACGCCTAAGAGATCCTGCGCTGAGGATCCTCGACTATAAAAAGAATTTTGGGGAATGGGATGATGGAGATCGAACGGCAGTTGCTCCTTTACTCTTGACACTCCAATTACAAAAGGGAAAGAAAACCTAAGAAAATTGCTAACTTTCGGCTCACTGGCAAGAAGTGCTACAATTTGGCTTTTGAAAATGCTCTCCGTTCTGTCTTTTGAAGAGGTATGAGACCCCTTTTATAGTTGTTTCCGTTCTGGAATGATGTTATGCGCCCACATGAGAAAATACACTAATTTTTATGTGGGCGCATAGTCCTGCTTTGGGCACATAGAGTGTAGGCGCATGCAGACTGCGTGATCGTGGGGTTGACGTGGCCGCATGCTTCGGTGCACGACTGCTCGTGGACACTGACGTGGTCGTATGCTTCGATGCACGATTGATCGTGGGTTTGACCGAGTCGAGGGCTGTCCTGACTTGGGCGTATAGCCTGAAACAGGGCTATGCGCCCCCTTCTGGAGGAGTCTATAGTGGGCGCATGGGCACATAGCTCGCTCTGGTGACTTGGGCGCATAACTTGCTCTGGTGACTTAGGCACATAGCTTGCTTTGGTGATTTGGGCGCATATGACTTCTCTGGCTTGGGCGCATGGTTGTCAAGACTGCTAAAATTTTCATGCTTCTACAAGACCCCCTTCAAAGTTTTCGATACTTGAACGAGTTCAAAACACTTTAAAAGAAGCATGGACCGTCTTCTCGTGATGAAGTGGGCGCATAGCATAGCTTTTCCTTTGGGCACATAGAGTTTGGCCAGACTGTCAGAGAGATGGTTGTTGAGATCTTCCTCAAAAATCTGAACCGACAGATTCATCGGAGTGGAATTTGAAGAGGTTCATCCTTCATGTGTTGTCCATGTCAGCAAGTGGCAGTCGTATAATGTGCAAGAGACTGGGTCTTCATGTGAGCGCATAAGTCGTAGTGGGTGCATAGTACGTAGTGGACGCATAGGCGTATAGGAGTAGTGGATGCATAGTATTTGGCCCATGCCTATAAATAGGCTTTTGAAGAGAGAGAAAATTCATTACTCACTTTTTTTTAAAAACTTTCAAAAGACTTTTCATCTCTTCTTTGGACGAACCATGTCTCCCAAGGCCGCCAAGAGATCTGCGAAGGGTAAGGGGGCTGCACCGAGTGGCTCTCCTCCTGCGACAGCGTCCTCGCTAGTCCAGGACCCGATCCTGGGTGAGGCTATGCCTCAAAACAAAGTCTGGAGCGTTAATTTGCGACGCTCAGACTTTTCCTCTGTCTGGGCGCATGTGCCCAAGGCAGCATGCTTCTATGAGCATTCATATGCGCCCACAGAAGCATGCGCCCACACTGTGGTGTGTTATGTGCCCATATATTGCTACATGTTATGCGCCTACAAGCTGCTGCATGTTATGCGCCCATATGCTGTTTTGGGCGCATAGGATTCCTCCAACACTTAGTTTTTTCTGTAGATTTTGAGTCTGACTTTCTCTTCTGTCCTTGCAGTTAACATGTTTGTCCCGAAACTTGGTAGAATGCCTTTCGGCTCTGCTTGCCAAGTCCTCGACACAAGTCTCATAACCAACATGGTCAACAAGGTTCAGGCCAAGATCAATCATGACCAGCCTACGGAACGGAATCGACATACTTGAACAGGACAAGAACTTCCTGTAGCAGATGATTAACGATGAAAAGCTCTTGTTCGGAGGGGCACGTCATTTCAAGAAGCCGTACTTCCTGTTCGGTGATAGTGTGGGATTCGAGGATGATGAGACGATATGTCTAGAAGACCCTCTGGTAGTTAAGTTAAATAACCAAAGAATATGGTTGCCATCGATGAAGCGCCAATACCCTCTGTCAGCATTTACTGATCTGGCTATACAGAGGCAGATGAAATGGGACCTGACCCCTGAACTGTATGGGGTTATTTCTGGCAGGATCCAATTCAACTCTGGTGACCGAAAGAATGACACTTTCAAGTGTGTCAAGGGCTCCACGTCCTACTCCATGAGGGGGCTGCATCCTGGGGTCATAATGAACGATGTCCCGACCGATCTTCACCCTTACGCTGTTGAGACTCTCTTAAATTTGATGCTATCAAAGAAGGAGTCGTATCCGGGAGGGAAGCTGCGGATAGAAGGTTGGAGATATTCTGTCCCGTTCTGGAGCGACCTTACAGGATGGGTGCTCTCGACTTATGAGGCCACCCTAAAAGCTGCCATTTTTTTATGACGTTAGAGCCACCCAATACGGCATTAAGGTTAACTGGCCAATGTTTGTCTCTTTGACGAAGTTATACAACCATCACACGTGTACCTTCTTTACTCCGGATGGGGAGATTGGTCTGGCTCTTCACGAGATGCAGGCGATATCCAAACTTCCCTGGAGGACGGAGCCATACGCAGAATATGTCCCCTGTGATGTGGAGCTCCTGGATTTGGAGAGGAAGAACTCCGAGATGATAGAGGTGTACAAAGAGTTACTCTGTCACCTTTTTATTTGTCACCAGATCACGAAGAAGGGTAAGACTGAGGGGTCCCTTCCCCATACGAGGGCCTGGACCAACTACATCTTCACCAGAAAAGAAGGAGACGGCCCAATCTCTTTCTCATCTCGCAAGCCCTCGACAAAATCTGAGATAGAGCATTTGATGGCAGATCACGGGGCTGTAGATGCCGAAGATAGTGATGACCCTGAGGGGAACTTCTCGGTTTATCATTTCTTCAGGCAGGCCGAGTTCAAGCTATCAAAAAAGGCGCTGCTAGCCGCTTTCCTGATGACATGGCTTCATGATTGTGTAGTCCCTGGTGGTTCAGGGTCTATTGAAAGAATAAGCCGGGGTATGATACTTCCGTGTTATGACCCGCACCCTAAAGTATGGGCACGAGAAGTGGGTACGTCCAGCCTACACCGCAGTATCGGCGGTAGAACGCTGTCCTTGGTCACAATATCTAACAATACAAGGTACCGGTACAGTATATACATTTCGAGTGGATGTGACAATACAGGAATACAGTCTCAATCACAACTAAGGCAGAAATATGATAAGATAGACAAATATGAAACGAATCCACAAGATACAAATAGATAGAGAGTTCTAAGTGTCTAAGATATCACAGCAATCCAGAACATCCAAACTCAAATACAATATCCAGAGAAAATAA
>JANAVB010044818.1:3087579-3137579 GCA_029216955.1 Iris pallida | reverse complement strand
TATTGGGGCGTTTCGTTGGCTCCAGTCCATCAGGCCTTCCCATCTGGTGTTCAGGAATAGAAACCACACTTTCCTGGAACCTTATTTGCCGAGTCGCTTTGCACGGCAATTCGGCTACAGCCAACTTCTCGTGGGTAATCACAGCCCTCATCTACAGTCGATAGGGAGTCTGATCGACGGGGCACGTGCATGGGGCTACTATAACGCTGGTTGTACGGGAGTAGTTTTTACCCTGCCAGAAGATAAGCCTGACACCTACATGCTCTTTGCTGCTGCCAAGTTCTATATTCAGGTCAATACCCTTCATTCTCGGTATGACCATGAGCAGAGTTTAATATCGGGGACTAGGCTTGCCCCTACTCTTGCTGATATAGGACGAGCATGTGCAATAGAGAGTTACAGAAGGGAAGGCGCCACACCCACTGTTAAGCCGGCTGCCGCGCCACAGCAGAGAGTTGTTCTTGAGGAGCCTACTGTTGCAGCGCATTGGAGAGAGGATACTGAAGAACCTCTTTCTGACATTCCTCATAAGAGGAAAGCTTCCACCGATCTGGTTTTACGGCCCAAAAGGGAGAAGGTTGTTGTTTCTCGAGGGAGAAAGAAGGTCGCGGACGTGAGTGCCGGCTCGCCGCCTCCCAGAAGATCTTCTCGGCAGACGGCATCACGGGCCATTACCATTCGGGAGGTAGATCCCTTCCTAGACTCCATAGCCATTTTGGTCAAACTATTAGGAGTTTTCTCACCATTGCGTTTGTCTTTTGCGCAGGACGTTGAATCACGACTGCGACAGGTGCTTCTTCGTCCAAAGAGGTGGACATAACAACAGTGTCCCCTGTTCATCCTCAACCGATAGATGAGGGCGGGTCTTCTTCAGTTGTAAGGCTTGAGTGACAGAATGATCAGGGTGAAGGCCTAGACCATGACGGCAATCAGAAAACCAGTCCCTCCTATGACATTCCTTTGGGGGATATGTCTACAATAGGAGCTATGATGAAGGACTTGGATGAAAATTAAGTCCAATCTGCTCATCCTCTTCTGGGTACGTTATCTTTGTGCCTCTTCAGATGAGATTTTTCGACTTTGATTTTGCGTGCTCCTCGTGCGGCTGACCATGATTGTATATTCCCTTATAGACAAGGAGAAGGAACCACTCATAAAGATAGCCTAAGGCATTGGGGGAGAAACAGAGGTTGTCTCTGGCTTCTCTAAATTTTTTGGTGTTGAGGGATCTGTTAGTGAGCCGGCATCGGCTACAGAAGGAGAGGTTGAACAGCCTACTGAGGGGGCTGTTGCTGAATCGGCTCCCGTTCTTGCTGGGGCCGTAGAAGATACCCAGCCTGATGCTGCTCGAGGCCTTGATATTGTTCTTCTTG
Source organism: Iris pallida (assembly GCA_029216955.1). NCBI lineage: Eukaryota > Viridiplantae > Streptophyta > Magnoliopsida > Asparagales > Iridaceae > Iris > Iris pallida. Next base: position 3,136,206 of record JANAVB010044818.1, on the reverse strand, counting down.
AACAGCCTGGGCCTGCTCTCGGTTTCCCTGAAGCCAAGACCGATGACTTAGCCCAAGTTGGCACTGAGCATGCTGAAGGTACAAAATTACAACTCTTTCGTATTCCCCTTTTTTTGGTTACTGATACATATATTGTTTTCTTGTCAAGTTCGACTTCTTGTCAGGAATCTCTTCTTGGAGCGAAAGAAACTCATCAAGCTTCCTCCCCGACGACCTCCACAGAATACGACGAGATGGCCCAGGAAGTTGTCAAAGCTTTCTATTCTGTCATAAAAGTAAAGCTTTCTGGGGTTCTGAATCGGAACGCCGCCTTTGGCCCTGTAAAGGTTGTTGCTGAATGCCAAATGGCGGCCCTTGAGAGCATTGCTGGCTACGTCGAGCGGGCTAATGCTCTAAGGAGGATTCTGAATGATCTGGAGGGTCAGGTGGTCAGATTCCGGAATGCCAAACAACGAAGCCCGACGTCGCTGTTCCGTGCAGAAGACGAGACTTTGATCGCGGCTCTCACGGAGGAGGAGGCTACTTTCCAAGCAAGGAAGGATGCCCTCGCTCAAGAGATCAGTGAGTTGGCTGATCAGTATGGGCAGTTCAATGCTGTGAGTGAGGCACGTGCTGCTTCGAAGAATAAGCTGGCTGCACAGATTACTGAGAAATATAATCAGATTGCACGGATCCAAAGTGAGATTGCTCAACCAGAGGCCAGCTTGAGGACAGCGACGTCTGAACAGGAGGACTATTTCGCTCAGGCTGCCATGTCCACCACAATTTCCGACCACTTAAAAGAACAGCTGGTGAAGTTGGAAGGAGAGCACATGAATCTGATCCCCTTCCAGGATGAAGCTGCTCGTCAAGAAGAGGCGCCCCGCCGTACTACCGCAAAGTCCGAAGCCAAAATTGCGGCTCTAAGGGATAGTATCAATCGATTGTGTATCCCTTAGATTTTTTTGTTTGTAACTATTTCTTTTAGCCGTCAAGACTCTTGTATCTTTTTCTCCGTCTTCTGATAGACGTTTTATTAAAGAATCTGTTGGCTTTCAAAATTCATGAATGAAGTTTTGTGAAATATCAGAACTAGAGGTAATGTGGACATAGTAAGGAAATTTTTGGTGGGTATTCCGCTAGGGAATTTGATGTGGACCTACTATCTGTTTTATATTCAGGATTCTTGAATATAGATAATAAGTTGAATGAAGCTGCTAATAGAGGTAATATGGACGTAATAGTAGAGGATGTTCTATATCTGACCAGAGGTAATATGGACATGGAAGGATATATAACATTAGGTAGGAGTGGATAATACAAAGGTAATATGGACGTGATTATCTTTGATGAATGCTTTGCTCAGAGGTTATATGGACGTGGCAAAACGTTTCTTAATCACCCCACTGGGGAAATAATTATCGAAAAATAATTCAGAGGTAATAGGAACGTGACTTGTTTTCGTCAGACCGAGTTTGGGCAGAGTCAAAAACGGAAATAATTCTACTGGAAAATCTTTTTAGAGGACCTATTATCCATGGCGTATTCAAGACTCTTGAAATATGGATAATACTTAGATAATTTTTCGAATCACATAAATATTGCACTGTATATTTACATGATTAAAATATTGTATATGTGAACGCTGTTACACATAATACTTCTTTAGGAACTTGTCGTTGATCGGCATCATGAGCAAGTCACCATCAGGCTTGGTTAGTCGATACGCACCGTTAGAATACACTGATTCTATAACGAAAGGACCTTCCCATTTAGGCTAGAATTTTCCTTTTGTCTTGTGCGTCATGACCATTGGTCTTCTCACTGCTAAGACTAGATCACCAACTTGGAAGATTCTTTCCTTCATCTTTTTATTAAAGGCTCTGGAAAGGCGTGCTTGGTATAGCTCAATACGTTATTGAGCTAACAAGCATTTTTCGTCTAGCACTTCGAGCTCCTGTAGTCGCAGATGGTAACTTTCTTCGGCAGTCAACTCACTCGCTAAGGCTACTCGAAGAGAGAAAATCTGGATTTCTAGGGGAAGAACTGCTTCGCTCCAATAAACCAAAAAGAATGGCGTACTGCTTGTTGGAGTCCGGACCGTTGTATGATAGGTCCAGAGACATTCGTCGAGCTTCGCATTCCAATCGTGCTTGTTTGAAGACACAAACTTCTTGAGAAGTTTAATGATGGTTTTATTGAAGGCTTCTTCTAATCTATTAGCCGCTGGATTGTAGGCAGTAGAGGCTACATTCTGGATTCGATTCTTATCGCAGAACCGATAGATTGTATGGCTCGTAAATTATGGACCATTATCATGGATGATCCTGCGAGGTAGGCCGAAGCGATAGATAATGTAATATTTGATGAAACTGATCACATTCGATGTCTTCACTTCGATGAGCAGTATAGCTTCCACCCATTTGGAGAAGTAATCGATTATAGTTAGGATGAACTGATGTCCTCTGGAAGATGGTGGGCTGATTGGGCCTATGACGTCCATACCCCAGACTTCAAAAGGCCAAGATGCTGTCGTTGGGTGTAGAAACTCCGAAGGTTGATGAATAAAGTCGACATAGAACTGACAAGTCCTACACTTCTTTACATATTCAGCAGCGTCTGCTATCATTATGGGCCAATAATAACACATTCGTCTGAGGCGATCTTATAATTTGGAGCCTGGTTGATGTGCACCACAAACTCCATCGTGAGCCTCACGGAGTGCATGTTTGGCTTCTGTGTCTGATAAACATCGTAACAGTAGCCCATCGTAAGAACGTCGGTACAACATTTTGGTAGCTGTATCATATTAAATCTGAGGGATTGCCTTTGGACAAATACTGCTTTCTTTGGGTCCTCAGGAAGGATTCCATAGATGGCGTAGTCTATGAAAGGAAATATCCAGTCTTTAACGTCGACGTTTATTTTCGTTGTGTAACTGTGATGAATATGTAAGGCATCTTTCACACAGAATAGTTCTCGGCCAGACACTGTGATCGACTGCTGAGTATTGGTAGGAACGGTCAAGGAAGCAGCAAGACCGGCTAAAGCATCTGCTTCTATATTCTATAGTCGAGGCACGTGCTCGATGAAGAATCCAGCGAAAGTAGAAGCCAATTCAATTGTCGCTTTGTGATATGGGATGAGATCTTCGTGAAGAACTTCATAATCCCCTCGGACCTGACTAACTATTAGCTTGGAATCGCCGTAAGCTTCTAGGTAGTCAACTCCCAGTTGTTTTGCCAGTTGAAGGCCGATCAATAGGGCATTATATTCGACCATGTTGTTGGTACAGGGTTCTACGAGAGAATATACACGGTGTATAACCAGATGGTCGGGTGACACAAGCACGATGCCTACTCCGGCAACGATATTTTCTTTAGGTCATGTTCTTGATGTACCGTCAAAGAACATTCGCCAAATGGATATTTCCTCAGTTGCGGTGTTAGACTCCACTACTTCATCGGGGATTTCATCGTAGAGTTTGGAAGATTTTGGTACTGGATGAGCTGCTAAGAAATCAGCTAACACCTGGCCATTTACTGCCTTCTGAGGGACGAACAACATATCGTATGGAGTCAACAGCATTACCTATGTAGCTAAACAGGAATTAAGAGAACTCGGTTTAGTCATGAGTATTCTGAGAGGATTGACTTTAGATATGATGTGGATAGTCTGCCCAGACACATAGTGGCGTGTCTTCTGGATAGAAAATACTAGTACAAGATATTCCTTTTCTACAGGTATGTATCTGTGCTTGGCACCCACCATCGTACGGCTGAGGTAGTAGATTGTCTGTTCATGGCCGCCTTCATTCTTCTGAGCTAATAGGGTACCAAGGGAATGGTCCATAGCACGGACATATAGTAATAAGGGCTTCCCCATTATTGGAGCCATCAATACTCGGGGGCTTGTGAGATACTTCTTGATGTCGTCAAATACACGTTGACATTGTTCAGTCCAGATGAAAGATACGCCTTTCTTCATGAGCTGAGTAAACGGTTGACACCTCCCAGAAAGGTTCGAAATGAATCGTCTGATGTAGGCTAGCCTTCCTTGAAATCCACGTAGCTCTTTGAGATTTCTTGGGGGATGCATATCGAGGATAGCTTTTACTTTCTCTGGGTCAAGATGTATGTCCTTTGAAATGATAATAAAACCAAGAAACTTGCTGCTGGAGACTACTAGAAAAGACTTGGTTGGATTCATCTTAAGTTGTGTGCACGCATTAGTTCGAACACCGTTCTCAAGCCTTGGAGGTGGTTGCCCTTGAGACAACTTTTAACTGCGATATCGTCTGCATAGCATTCCACTGTTTTGCGTAAATCATCATGAAAAATTTTGTTCATAGCTCGCTGGTATGTCGCCCTACATTTTTCAATCTAAAGGGCATCACCGTATAGCAGTATACCCCCAACGGTGTTCGAAAAGATGTGTGTTTCTCATCGTCGAGAAATATCTTGATCTGGTTGTAGCCTGAGAACCCATCCATGAAGGATATCTGCTCGAAGCCGCAAGTATTGTCGATCATTACATCGGTGATTGGTAAAGAGAACTCATCTTTCGGGCATGTAGAGTTCAAATCACGGCAATCGATATAGACTCAAACTTTACCTTTCTTTTTTATGACTGTAACAATATTAGCGACCCAGTCAGGGTGTTGTTCTTCACGAATGAATCCACTTGCGATAAGCTTCTTGACTTCACTCTTGATGGCCTCCATGATATCTGGTCGGAATCGTCATTGCTACTGCTTCACTGGTTTAGCTTTAGACGAGATATTTAGGCAGTGCATAGCAACTTTAGGGTCCAAGTCTGGCATGTCTTCATAGCTCCATGCAAAGACGTCAATGTATTCTCTTATAAGTTGTATAAGAGATTGTCGTTCTTCGCCAGACAGACTTTTACTAACGAAGATTGGTTTAAGAGATGATTCATCTCCTAAATTGACTTGGACGACTTCGTCTTCAGTAGGTGGTTTACGTTGTTCGAAATGTAACTCCTACCTAGTATCCATCTTTTGAGCCCATTGTTCAAGCTCGGTCGATTGGACATCGTCTACAATTTGGTCGACTGACACCATGTTGACGGACAAAGTTCCTTTGAACATGTCTCCAATGATGGAGTCTGAATCCCAGAGGCAAGAATCAGAAGAATGAGAACAACAATCTGCTTCGACGTCTGATCCTTCAGGAGTTGTTGGAGGAGTGATATAATCCAAACCAACACCATTTTGTTGGTAATAGTTCTCGGGTTTGTCGGGAGGAGCAAAGTGACGTATTGGCAATCGTCGTCCCTGACCGTAGTTTAGCCCCTGGTCGCTTTTTATATCATATCCTATGTTCTGGATGATATTCTTGGCCTGCCAACTATATCGATAAAGTTTCATTTTCCCAGAATCATAGTCAGCTTCGGTGTTGTGATTAGGAGAAGTAGAGTCCAGAACGAACTTTCTTTCGCCAATTATTCGACCGAAGATGATTAGTTTTTCACTCTTCTTTCTAGTTGGAATGATGAAGTAGTGGATATCTTCTGGCCAGACTTTTTCTCGCAGATGAGGCGTCATGACCGACATACAAAGGTGTGGTCCTATGCCGTGCTCTAGAGCGTATATCGTTTCTATATACTGGTTTATAGATTGGTAGACATCGGAGTAATTCAAAGATAAACCTTTACTTAAAAAATACGCAAGTTCTTCTTCAGGGATAACATCATCCATTGAAGGTACGTTATTTTGAGTATTGATATACTCATTGAGAGGATCATTGTCTGGAACAGGAGCCACGGCCTTGGCCAAGTTCACCACATAGGGTAACTCTTCAGGATTGGGAGGACAGACTTCGGCTGGTTCCATCCGAGGTGTTTTACGGAGAGTGATGGTCAATGGTTTGACCTTATCAGAATTCTTCTTTTTAATCCAGATTGTGAGAGGCTTTGGAGTACTTTTTGGAGTAGTACGTCCTTTGACTCGAATAATCAGGGGACCATCACTGGATGATGAACTCACTTCAGCTTCATCGTCAGCTTCGTTGCCATCATCCTTGGAGGGCTGAGATTGATAAAGTATCGAATCTCTGTAGTAGGCTTCAATGCCCTTAAAGGATCGACATCGGCAAACTCTGTCTTTACGACGCCATCGCTGTTGACGTACTTGAAGCACAGGTGAAGTATGGAAGGAACGATCATGTTCTCGTGTATCCATGGACGTCCCAACAAGATGTTGTAGGATACATTAGCATCGATTACATAACAAGAAACCTCTGTTCGAAGATCACCAATCTGGCACTTGAGACGGATCTTACCCAGCGAGTGGCTTCTCCCAGTATTGAATGCCAAGATAGTTGTATTGGTTGCAGATAGGTTATGCAGAGGGATTCCTAGAATTTGGAGTAAACTTCTAGGAATGATGCTGAGGGAGGAACCTGGATCGATGTGCATCCGATCCATCTTAATCGCCCCGATATACCCTGTATAGTACAGAGGTCAATCATGACGATTATTTTTGAGTAGCATGTCCTCCTGTGAAAAGGTGATGTTGGGCACCACTTCCATAGTACTGTGGCAGTGAGGACTGGAGACAGGATCTTCAGCAGAGGCTTTGACTTCAGCGAGATAAGAGTCGGCATGTAGTAATACCTCACTTAGGGCCTTCCGCGTTTCTTTGGAGAGTCGTAATAGATCGAACAGAGACAACCTGGCAGGTGTATTAGCCAGTTGTACCAATATGTCAAAGTTGTAAGGCCGATCCATGCCTTCGGGAGTTGACGCCTTCAGAGACTTGTCAAATCGCGTCTCCTTCTGCTCGGCTTTGTCGGTAGTTGAAGGCTTAGACGGACCGGCTTCTGAACTTGTGGGGTCAGCAGGAGCTTGAGAAGGTACTGCTTCTTCTTACGCAGGGTCATAAGTCCGTAGGTAAGCCTTTCCAGATTGCGTCTCGCCAGATAGAACTTCGTAAATGGGAGAAGACACCATATGACATGATTTATATTTCTTGCCCCTCTTTACTTTGGGAGATACCACCCCCTGTGTCATTTCTTACACAAGGTCCGGATGGACCCACATGATCTCACCACGTTCAGTCGTGAGTGGTACCAAGGTTGAGTTGCAAGCTGGCGACAGGTTGACGACTTCTATTATTGCCTTAGGGATTGGGACTACGCCGTCTGGGACTTCTGTAGGAGAAAAGTCACCAAATTAAAGAGAGATCATGTTAGAAGATACGACCTTGTCTTCAGGTTCGAGGTTGATCACTTGGTTGTCGATAAACTGTTGTATCTTCTTCTTCAGGACGATGCAATCCTTGGTAGAGTGGTGCACGTACTGATGATAAAGACAGTACTTGGAATCGTTGAGTTGGTTCGCCTCCGCAGGACGTCGTGGTGGAGGCAATGTCAGTTTATTACCCTTCGTCAATGTGTGAAAAATGGTAATAACATCGTCTTCGTCAAAGGAGAAAGTCTCCTTAGATTTGTCAGGAGCGCCCTGAGAATTGGAAGTTCCCTTGGAAGTGTCGACCTTCAAGACTTCTTTCCCTTTACCCCCACGGACAGGGATAGTTTGAGGGTGCTTGCCTTTGTCTTCAGTTTTGGGTATTTTCAACCCCAGTAATTCTAGATTAGGGACGTCGTTTTCAGCAGCATCAGCGGCCCCAATGAAAGCGGGCCATGTATCATACTTATGTATACCTAGACAGAACTTCACTGTAGGAAGAAAGTTATGTCGACAAGTATCCATAAGTTCTGAGTCTGGTATATCGAAGGGCATCTTCAATGCTAGTCGCCTGAAGCGTTCGATGTAAGCAATGACAGACTCAGTCTTCCTTTGCTTGGTCTCGATGAGGGTGGACATACTAACATGCATCTCACTTTCGTAAAACTTATTAAAAAATAACCTCTCCAAGTCTTTAAAGGAATTAATACAACCGTCAGGCAGACTGTAGAACCATTCAAAAGCTACCTCCTGCAAGGTGCTAATAAACAGCTTTGACAAGAACGGATCGTCCCTGGATAAGTGTAGAGTCTGCGTATTGAAGTATGTCATGTGTTGGCGAGAAGAAGTCATACCGTCAAATAAATTTAGCGTCAGTGGCTTGTAGTTAGGAGGGCAAGTAGCATATAAGGTTGATATATCCCCATCTTCTGAAGCTCGTCTTTGTGTGAGATGGTATCGAGACGGAAAACAAGAGAATCAATTGCATCCTGTTGATTGAGCAGGTGTTGAGAAATGGCTGCTGTACGGTTGTTAGGCGTCGTTGGTGAAGGACCACCTCCAGCATTTGCAAGATTTGGAGGAGGCGCAACGGGATGATACTCCTTCTGTAGTGAAGGAGGGTTGTTGCTATGAGCCGGACTAACGTGTGCTGAGACGTTTTGTTGAGGTGGAGGAACAGCCCCAGCAGCTTGGACCGCCATGATATTGGTAAGCATAACAGTGATCTTGGCAAATGCTGTTTCAAGACCCTCTAGCCATTTGTTGGTCTGATCACTGGCTTCTTCAGGTCTCTCTCCATCCGCCATGTATTTAGATAACATACGAGGACGAACGGAGGAAACAGTACAACTGGTGCTGATACTGTCTGTCTCTGAATTGAAAAGTCCCTCGTCTTCAGGTAGGGGAGGTAGATAGTCGCCGTCAGACTCAGAGAGATCATCGTCATCTGGAAGGCTACCCCCGGTGTGAAGGTCATCTGCTTCAGACTCTGAGGGAATACTACCTCTAGCTAATGGATCATCACCTCCAGATTTGGAGTCCTCGTCATCTATACGAAATCTCGTCCTTGACCGAGTACCCATATAGACTCCTTCAGATGTGACAGCTTGCTGGCTATCTGTTGGCAGACTTCTTCTTCTGTTCGCGGAACTGAGAGAAAAATTTGGGTTTGTGGTCCACCTTCTTTGATTGGGGCTCCCCTAAGGGGGACCCCATGAAGCCATGTTGGATGAAACCCACAGCGACTTTTCATCGTCAGAGCGATACAGTCGTCGAAATATGGACTGCCTCTGAGGTACTCTCATTGCTTTGGAGTAACAGTTGATGACAATACTGGTACACGGATGTACGCCATGAATTGTTGTATCCTCCTTCGCTTTACGCTTATGATTTATCATGTCGCGTAAGTTAGCGGCAAACCCCACACCTATGATTTATTATGTCGCGTAAGTCAGCGGCAACCCCCACACCTAAGTTCATGTCGCGTAAGTCAGCTGGCGCATCTGGACTTAGTTCACGTGCAGGGGCAACCCCAACACCTAAGTTCTGTGATGACCTTGAAGACAGCCCCGTGCTATACGCATTGGGGCCTGTCTTTTTGCTGTGGGCACATAGACCCTGGAGTCTGCCTTTGGGCGCATACTTCCCAGAGGTCTTGGCAGCATGCCTAAGCTTCCTCGATGCGGGCGCATAGTATGGGTCAGTAGAGCTTGGGCGCATGACCCTGGGTGCATAATCTGTCGAAGACAGAAGTCTTCTAGCCAGGGTTATGCGCCCACACACCCTCTTGGGCGCATGCTTGGTGAAGCAGTACTATTTTTTTCCAGTTTCGTCTCCTTCGTTTGTGAGCCTCGCTGAGATTGCCCAGAGTGTCGAACACTTCGATTCTTGTCATCGTAGTATTTTTCTTTGCCAAGTCTCGAGCGTTGAACACTCTGTTGTTGGTTGCACAAGAGAGAAGGCGCTGGGCTAGTAGAGCCCGGAACGGTATGCACATTCTTCATTTGTGGAGCTTCTGTGGCAGAGCCATGCGCCCACAGAGGAGCTCTATGTGTCCACGTGATAGAGTCCTTCGGTTGCATATCTTCTATGACACTGGCAGGATATGCACCACGAGCCTTCGGAAGCCAAGTCTTGCGAGACTTGTTTGGCTTCACTAATTTTGAGGGAGTAGAGCCGTCCCTCGAGAGCATCTCTTCGAACGCCTGCTGATCGAACTTTACGATCAACATCTTCTGAGTGCTTCCCACTTTGTCGGTATCGGATTGCGTCACCACCTTCTCGTCAGAGAAAAAGCTAGTCCCCAACAGAGTCGCCATTTTTGTGGACACACACAAAAAAGAAGAAGAAATACTATCTTTTCTTATTAGCGCAAGGCACCGTAAATCGAGTACGCCTGAGAGATCCAGCGCTGAGGATCCCCGAGTACAAAAAAATTCTGGAGAATGGGACGATGGAGATCAAGCGACAGTTGCTCCTTTACTCCGTTGACACGCCGATTACAAAAGTGGAAGAAAATCTAAGAAAATTGCTAACTCTCGGCTCACTGGCAAGAAGTGCATCAATTTGGCTCTTGAAAATGCTTTCCGTTCTGTCTTTTGAAGAGGTATGAGACCCCTTTTTATAGTTGTTTCCGTGCTGGAATGATGTTATGCGCCCACATGAGAAAATATACTGATTTTCATGTGGGCGCATAGTCCTGCTTTAGGCGTATAGAGTGTAGGCACATGCAGACTGCGTGATCGTGGGTTGATCGTGGGGTTGACGTGGCCGTATGCTTCGGTGCACGACTGCTCGTGGAGACTGACGTAGCCGTATGCTTCGGTGCACGATTGATCGTGGGTTTGACCGAGTCGGGGGCTGTCCTGACTTGGGCGCATAGCCTGAAACAGGGCTATGTACCCCTTCTGGAGGAGTCTAGAGTGGGCGCATGGGTGCATAGCTCACTCTGATGACTTGGACGCATAGCTCGCTCTGGTGACTTGGGCGCATAGCTTGCTCTGGTGACTTGGGCGCATAGCTTGCTTTGGTAATTTGGGCGCATATGACTTCTCTGGCTTGGGCGCATGGTTGTCAAGGCTGCTGAAATTTTCATGCTTCTACAAACATGATATGACAACATAGCTTTACATGATAAATAGTGACCCGTCGTGGTGCACTCTTGACTAGTAACATGATATAATAATCCTTGATGGTGGTCCGTCGTGACGTACTATTGACAAGATAAGTAATATAACAAGACATGAATAATCTTGATAGTGACCCGTCGTGGTGCACTCTTGACAAGAAACATGACATGATAATCTTTATAGTGGCCCGCCGAGGCGCACTCTTGACAAATAATCTTGATAAGTAGCCTAACAAGATAATTTTGATGTACTGTTGCGACGGCTATCTTGACTTGCTAAGTAACTCTTGTCTTGACACCGTGGATGATTGTGCTTGTATAATCTACATGTCTCGTCTTGCATCATGTCTAGGACATAGATTTTTAGTTACCACGATCAAGGATTCGTACTGAATCTGACTAGGTTAACAACTAGATTGATCAAGTAGTTCATAGTGAGATTTTTCAGCCACAGGCAATCCCGTTATCTGGGTGCTTCAAGTAGACTTGTAGCCTGCCGACGAGTAGGGCACATTTCCAGCACACTGTCATGTGTTCCACCCCCAAGTCACCTAATACAACTCTCTCAACCTGCGGAAGGATAACCTAGATTAAGTCTGCAGGATTTGTGACTGCTGGAACATCTCATTGCATCTTGTAGTAATTAGGCATGTGATAACCCTAGTTAGTTAAAGTATCAAGTCGTACTCTTTGCTTGGCTGTGATTGATGAATGGAGTCTAGTCTAGTCTTGTCTAGACAAGGCCAGCTTATGGTTACTTCAGCATGTTACATTTTATGCTATACCTTGTCGATAATTGGTCAGAAACTAAGTTCTGTTCAGGTGAAGGGTTACAACCCCGGTTCTTATTTGGTTTAAGGGTTGTAACTTGGTTACCGGAATAGTTCTTTAGTTATCTCATCGTTTATCACCCTACTCTCATAACTCTATTTTTTTGTTATTTTTATGCCTTGTGATCTAACATGCGGGTTTTAGTTCTTAAGTGAAGCCTCCCTTGTGGCACTTGCTCTTTCTGGGGTCTGACCTAGCTGGTTTTGTATGGCCAGATTTTGGAGTAGCTCTAGAGGATCATCCAGCCTTCCAGTCAGATGGTAAACACTAGACGCAACCCTGACAACGAGTGGGTTTTATTTTGCTCTCCCACTCTATTATAAATTATTCAGGCGTTTAGCCGCCGAGCAAGTGTTAGCTCGTGTTGAAAGCTTACATTCCTGTCTACCTAACGGCTGTAACATGATTAACAAATCCTAGGGTTGATCATGTATGACTTTAACTCTTGCTAGTCTTCACATTTTGTATGACTAGCTTCATGATCATCTGAATATGTAATGTATGGGATGTCTTACTTTGTATGTCTGATGATCTACCATCTTGTTACATTTACTTGCTTGCTTGAGATTGAGACACTAGGCTTATTCTTGACCATAAGAGACTGTTGGCTTGTAGTTAAACCCTTATGCATCTAGACAGCCGTGACCGTATATCGAGGTGGGTTACACTTCAATGTACGTAGATGGCTGTGTCTATCCCCCGCTCTCCAGTATTCTGGTTCTTGGGCGTGACAGAAATGTTCCAGAAGATGGTAGAATCTTCCAAAAGATCTGAAAATCTTCCAGAAGGCCCAAGACCCTTCCAAAAGGCCCAGTATCTTCTAGAAGGCCCAAGATCTTTCTAAATGGATCATAATATTTCTGGATAGACTAGAAGCTTACATGTAGTTATCTAGTAGTAGAATAATCTCTGGAATATTATATTTCCAGAAGTTTCTTATAAGCCCCATGGACACTATAAATAAGTGGCAGGCTCATTTGCTCCTCACCGTCCAGAGTTATAATCTCTTTCTAGTATACTGAAGTTTTTATACTTCCAATATCTCTTTTGCTCTGCCTTATTCTCAATATTGTCTTAACGATCTAGATAAGCGGGTTTGGAAAGCCTGGCATGGATCTTCAAGTAGGAAGCTTGTGCGTTGCACGGATCGAAGTGTAACCTAAAACACTAAGTCCGTGACATTTAGCTATACCAAAACAACCATCACCCTCAGCAACCTTGTCTGGTGGTGCATGTTGATACAACTTATTAAGCAGCAGCAATTCTCCGGAGTTGCCTGACAGGTGGGTCAGGCCTATGCCCGGTGTGCACTGTAGACTCTGTATAGAGGTGTCTAGTGGTCTGGGCGAACCCGGACCTGGTCCTGGTCAACTGTGGGTTCACGCACCTGAGAGAACTTTTTATATGGTAATCCCAGCCATACCCAGAATCCCAGGCTGGCTTGGGCCGTAGCCGTCCAGGTTGTTGGTTTTTATTTTTTACTTTTATTTTTTACTTATAATATTTAAAGATGTACTGGGTAAAAAAATATAGCTTTAGTGAATGAACATTATGAACTCAAAATCAGCATATATTATAAACTTAGGGCTCGTTTGGTTCGCCGTCTTGGACGTAATATAATTGGCATTACGTTATAAATTTTATCCGAGTGTTTGGTTGGACAATTTTTTTAATGGAATGTAATCGCGATTACAAATTTGATTACATTACATCAATTGCTATTAAAATTAATTCCATCATACAACCTATGTAATCCCGATTACATTACAGCCTCAATATTCAAATGACATTATTGTCCTTACACAAAACATTCCTTTTCCCAAATCCCGATCAGAGAATGGGTAAAAAAAAAAGACGATCTCCCTCTCCTTCCTCTCGAGCCCGCGACGGACCCCTCCGCCGCCTCCTCCTCCTCCGCAGAGCTGCTCTATGCCATGGACATCCACAAGACGAGGGTAGCACTGCCGTAGTAAAACTCGTGCTTCTGGAAGAACTCGAGCAGGAGGAGGACGAGGTGACGATCAAGGTAGAGGGTGATTTATGGGGTCAAGTCGTACATAGCCATGGCTAGGGTTTTTGAATTCTTGGATTTGTAGAGGAGGAGAAGGGTGAAGGTCTCTGAAGAAGAAAATGGGAAAGGGGAGATGGTAATATTTGAAGAATGTGAGGAGGAATTGTTCCACTAAACTTGGAGCTTCCTTGCTAGTTCCCTAAGAAATTCAAACCCTAAGGAATTATGTCGAAAGCTGGAGTGTCGGGTGCTGGATGGAGGGGCGAAGAGGGAGCAAGTGTAGTGCTGCAATTGAATTTTTTCAGTATAGAAATATTAGGATGAGTAATATAGAATAAGGATGCTTTTGGTGTAAGGAATTTTTTTATTTTTTGATAAATTTAGGATGAAAAATTATTTCCATAGTAGGTTATAAAAAATTTAACCCTGAAATACTTGCTTAGATAACATACCCACAAAACAAGGAAATATTATCTTTTAAGAATATATGATTATATTTTTTTGGTCCGGACAAAAAAAATATTGTGTTTTTTTTTATGTTCAAACAAGTTGGTCTCAAATAAGTTCTAAAATTTGTGTTTGGGTCTCCATATTATACATAATTAGTGTTTTGGTCTGAAAAGTGTCACCAAAAATAATTAGTGACACTTTTGAGACATTAGTGACACTTTTGAGATGAAACACTAATTATGTATAATATGGAGATCCAAACACAATGTTTGAAACTTATTTGAGACCCAAAGTCTAAATATCCCAATAAAATAACACTCTAGTGTTCATTTTTTTTAATTATTGTTGACTATTTTAATATTTTATTTTCAGAGTCATCCAGAACAACAAAAATTAAAGGCACCCGTCAAATACTATAATTTTTTTTAGCAAGAAAATTATAGTTTTTACTTACAATTCAAAAAACAACAATTGCTTAATTTTCCATACAAAGAACAATAAATTTGTTAAACTTTTTCTCTTAATTATAAATGTTAAATTTGACAAAAAAATATACATATCAAGGATATATTTATCAAAATGATACAAATAACTATTATATCCTATTACATTACATGTTAAACCAAACATTTGAATGTAATTGATATTATATTACATGACTTGATTACATGTTCCAACCAAACATGGTAATGTAATTGTAATTCAATTACATTACAAACTCAATTACATTACATTACTGTCCCTAAGGCACTAGCCTAGTTGTAGTGCGGGAGGCCATCTGAGCATAGGTCTTGGGTTCGAATCCTCCCCTGGACGGCTGGATGGCTTTGGACCACGATTCGACTTGGAGAAAGGACACCTCAAAAAAAAACTCAATTATAATTACATTAAGGTGAACCAAACACAACCTTAATCCATTAGTCCGGACATAACATTACGGTGAACCAAACACAACCTTAATCCATTAGTCCGGACATAATTGAATACATAAATATAGCAACTAGCAAAACAAATTGAAATAGGTTTTTTCTAAGGGCACTACCAAAATTGCTAGGGGGCATCACTTACTTGGGGGCAGTCCAAGAAGGTGGAGAATTTGCTAGGGGGCACCCAAAATTTGCTAGGGGGCAGCCCAACCCCCCAAACCCTTCTTTTCACTTTCATTTTCATTCTACACTCTCTCTCCTCAAGAAGAAAAAAAGAGCTCTCTCCCTCTCCCTCTCCTAAAACCCTAATTTCTTCTTCTCCACCACTCCACTCCCAATTCCTCCACCAAGATTTCTTCTACAATCTTCTCGAAGAGATGACACGCAAGTCAAAGCAACCATAATCCAGGTACGTTCTTTCCTAATTTATTCGAGAATTTTGTACATTCTATTCGAAACCTTAGAATATTTTTAATCCTTGAAAAAGTTTTGATAAAATAGGTTTAGAATCTCTTTCACGTTCTCTTCCCTAATTTTCGAACACAAGAAACCCATATTTTATGTTGAAACCCTAACCCTAAAACATGATAAACTAGCATGTCGTTGTGGCAGTTCGGGTCTCATAACAGTAGGACTGCCAGGCCTGTGGCAGTCCTACTGAAAATCAGGACTGCCAGAGTCCTGGCAGTCCTTTTGTGAAAAAGGACTGCCAGGACTGTGGCAGTCCTGATTTTCAGTAGGACTGCCACAGGCCTGGCAGTCCTACTGTTATGACATATGGGGGTGGGTAATGCATGCTGTTTCTATTATTTAATAACTGTATGTTGTCATGCAGTCCACCGGCCGCTAACAAAAGAATACGGCCCACCACGTCAAAGCGGAAGGAACGTGCGGGACGTCCTCTCGAGCGTCCGATAACAATTTCCGAATCGGCGCCCCAAGCTCGGTCTCGGACGTCGCCACCGGCACGTCAAGCTCGGTCGAAGCAACGAGCTCCTTCTCCTACGTATTCTTTCGATGACGACGACGATGACGTGCCAATTGGCCGACTCCTATCATGTCAAGGCGGTTCTGCTCCATTTGATGAGGTCGATCCTTCTAAGGAGGTCGATCCTTCTGAGGAGGCCGGTCCTTCTGAGCTGCATGTCCATCCGCCTGGTTGCTCAATATTGGTTTCTTTTGAGAACCATATTGCATATGAAATATGGAAGAACCCGGTATGTACATGACGTTTGTAGGCTACCAGTTTTTAGTATACTATATATATGTATTTCATAATTGATATGTTTTTCTGTTATTCGACTTACGGAGGACATATCGTATCCTTAGGGATGTGAGTCACGGGAAAAAAAACTGTGTCCTGGCAGTTTGCAAGCTTATCGGAGGCCGTCCAGAGCAAAATCATACCGAACGGCTTACACAATTTGGCACAAAATGCCTATCGGACAATGGATAGTGCCCTCATATCCGCCTTTGTGGAGAGATGGCACCCGGAGACCAACACATTTCATCTTCCAGCAGGGGAGATGACCATTACACTTGACGACGTCTACCAGATATTGGAGCTGCCAGTGATCGGGCACGTCATGACCAAAGAATATTATACCAATGAGAAATCCGTAAAATGGTACGAGAAGATCGTCAACTTCGTCTCAAGTCACCTTGGACTTCAGGCTACGAGTTTTACAACTCTACCAGGCTTCAAGAAGTCATATGAAATTCCTCTGTCATTTCTGGTGGACCACTTCATGGATATGGAGGTGGATGACGATGACGATGATATGGTCGACGCGGTGGCCCGTGCGTACATGTTGTTCGTCCTAGGAACGGTCGGCATTCCGGACAAGTCCGGAACGTCGATACATGCTAGGTACATGCTCAATTTATCTGTAGTGGATGACTTTATTGATATATCCTGGGGAAGCGGTATCCTAGCCAATCTTTACCGCGAGCTCGGTATCGCATCCCGTGTCGGGACTAAGACAATAGCCGGCTGTCAGACTCTGCTACATGTAAGAAAACTTCTAACAATTTAATCTTGTATACTTCATTTTGTTGTTTATTTTTTGATTATTCATTTATAAATTGAATAGGCATGGATATACGAGCACTTTTCGATGCTCATACGGGCTGGCCTGAACCCAGAGTATGTTGAACACCTTCCTAGAGTGTGTCGATGGAGGCCATCCCAGCTGGAAACCAAAAATTGGCAAACAATGGCTTCTATTCGTGAAGTACTAGACAATTTGGTGCCAGAAGAGGTACTAAATTTTGACTTACTTTGTCATGTTAATTTTGCTTTGTTGTTAACTATTTTCCTACAGATTTTTTGGAATCTATACCGAGATTTACGTGAGCAGAATCGTGAGGTCCAACCAGTTTTTTTATTTTATGGCATGATCACATGCTATGATATCACGGAGCCGTACATGTTCGATAGAGTAGTTCGTCAGTTTGGCTTCGTGCAAACTGTGCCGAAGCGCACACTACGACTGTTGGAGCCTCCGCGCGGAACACAACCTTTAAATTACAAATCGGCGAATTTTGACTGGGTGACCGACTTTTACTCCGAGTGGCAACGACATGTACTTCGAGAATCTGAAAGATGACCGGTCACCCTGATGGCCGACTACAGCGAGGACTACATATCGTACTTCCTGGGGGTCGGACATCCTAAGTTGTCAAACCCTACAAACCTGGGTCCCGTGGCCGTCGAAGCAATTGGAGCTCTTCCTTCCAAAAATGTCTTGTATGCTGGATTGGTAAGGATGGTGAGTTTCGTATTTGTAATTAGACTGAGATTTCCATGTTTGTAGACTTAATTCACTTATACTTTCATTTATAGTCTCAAAAGGTGAAGGAATTGGCCCATACACTCCGGAGAGGTTGCCAAAGTGTCACTAGTGTCACGGTCGCCAACGAGCTTGATCGCATCGACGACGTGGTCGAGTTCCCCTTCATGAATAATAGGGAGTCTCGTTCAACGGCCCGACATGATATGTAGTTGGATGTGGAATGATCATTAGTTGGATGTAATCTAGATATTTTTGTAAAGATGTTTTTGTTGTTTGAAACTTGAAGAATATATTTGTTGTTTAGAAACTTAAGTTGTTGGGCAGACTTTTGAATGATATGTAGTTGACACTTATGTTGTTTTTTTAAAGTTGGATATTTTGTCTGATATGTAGTTATGATTTATGTTGTTATTTATGTACATGTTGGATATGTAGTTGTCTGATATGTAGTTGTTATTTACGTACATGTAGGATATGTAGTTGTCTGATATGTAGTTGTTATTTACGTTTAGAAACTTAAGTTGTTGGCCAATTCCTGATATTCTTGATTTAGTATCAGAGGACTGCCACCCCCCTGGCAGTCCTCCTTTTGTATAGGACTGCCAGGGGGTGGCAGTCCTATTTATAACTCTCTGTGATGAGAGTTTGAAACTGAAATTCTCTGTCACAGAGAGTTTCAATTAGGACTGCCACCCCCCTGGCAGTCCTATACAAAAGGAGGACTGCCAGGGTGCTGGCAGTCCTAACTGAAACTTGCTGTTACAGCAAGTTTCAATTAGGACTGCCAGCACTATGGCAGTCCTTCATAAGTATAGGACTGCCAGGGGGGTGGCAGTCCTATTTGTAAGTCATTGAATTAATATTTGTTTGCGATTCTAAAATTTCGACAAAAGTGCTAAAACGGAGGTCCAAACAACATTTTTTTGCGATTCTAAAATTTCGAAAGGCCGTCTAATGATGAAGCTGTTAATCTCAGGCTCCCCGAAAATACGCTCATTTTGCGACAAACCGGGCCTCGTTTCGACCTTCCAGTCAAACGTTATGGCCCTCCAAAGTTTCATCTGACCATAAAATGCAGGAGAATGACCATTCTCCGTGTAAATTAACACGGAGAATGGCATTCTCCGTGTTTCTAACACGAAGAATGGCCATTCTCCGTGTAATTTAGCACGGAGAATGGTCATTCCAGTGTTAAAACACAGGAGAATGACCATTCTCCGTCTTAATTTACACGGAGAATGGCCATTCTCCGTGTAATTTAGCACGGAGAATGGTCATTCTCCGTGTAATTTTCACGGGGAATGGCCATTCTCCGTGTAAATTAAGACGGAGAATGGTCATTCTCCGTGTTAGAAACACGTAGAATGCCATTCTCCGTGTTAATTTACACGAAGAATGGTCATTCTCCTGCGTTTTAACACTGGAATGACCATTCTCCGTGCTAAATTACACGGAGAATGGCCATTCTCCGTGCTAAAACACAGAAGAATGGTCATTTATATAACAGCAAGTTTTAATTAGGACTGCCAGCACCCTGACAGTCCTCCTCTTGTGTAGGACTGCCATGGGTGTGACAGTCCTAATTGAAACTCTCTGTGATAGAGAGTTTCAAAACTCTCATCACAGAGACTTACAAATAGGACTGCCACCCTCCTGGCAGTCCTACATTAAATTAGGACTGTCAGGGTGCTGGCAGTCCTAATTGATACTTGCTGTAACAGCAAGTTTCAATTAGGACTGCCAGCACCCTGGCAGTCCTAATTTAATGTAGGACTGCCACGGGGGTGGCAGTCCTGATACTGGATCGGATAGCCATTCTCCGTGAAAATTACACGTACACGGAGAATGGCCATTCTCCGTGCTAAAACATAGGAGAATGGCCATTTATATAACAACAAGTTTCAATTAGGACTGCCAGCACCCTGGCAGTCCTAATTCAATGTAGGATTGCCAGGGGGGTGGCAGTCCTGATACTGGATCTGATACTTTAACAAATTGGTATATTTTGCCACACATACTTGCACACAGGTAAACACATATAACACAGATAACACACATGTAAACACATAAATAGCACACAGGTAGACATATAACACAGATAGCACACAGGTAAACACGTACAACATACTGAACTTCATATTTTACTGTATGCAAAATTTACTCCATATAGATTAGTGGACTTCATATTTTACTATATACAAAAGTGGTCCTCCATATACAAAATGTCAAACTGTAAATATATCCATACTTAGTCGATTTCGACGTCGTAGTGGTCAGCAGGTAAGTCTCTTGGCTCCTCAAACTTCAACAACTTCTTACAATGGTTGATCTGATCAACGAAAGGTGTGGTCCAAGCGATGGCTTCGACCGGTGCTCTTTTGTACCAAACTGTTGAAGGTGGAGGAATCGGAGAATGAGCGATCATCTTTAGTATAACGAAGTGATCCCCGATCAGACCTATAGTACATAGGTTAGACACTCCGTGGTCCGTCAGAGGAGCGCACATTGGAAAGAATATATTTTTAATATACGACGAGATAAGTACAACAGGTATCATGTACCTATTAGCAAATAAATAGCCGGCAGACGGGACTGACATGTAGTAGTCTTTCCCGGTAGCACTGTCGGTGCAAGGGATACTTAACAACAAACTTGCAACCGTTTCTTCGCTTAGGATGCGGGAGTAGAATGGAAGACGAGTCTCTAACTCCTCGTACAACTCCTGCCTCACCCGTCTCCATCCATCTTTGTCATCATAACCAAGATGCCTTGCAAGCACATGAAATCCGCAATGGCCATCACCGGGGACATCGACAATAGACCAAATGTAACTTCGAAGCGCAGGTTAAAATTTGTCAATATACAAACTCGTTGTTTGGCTTGCAACGGTATCTTCTCTTGGGAGGTCCATTTTCTCCATTTTTTGACGAACGACAAGCTTGTCCTTCCGTGCAGGCGAAGGTTGCTGTAAGCTTCGTTCAATATGCTCAAAGGATGATGGATCTCTCTTAGTCGACTCCAGCCTTCTCTTCTGTGAACTAGTCAATCTTGTTTGAGGCCTGCCTTTAGGATTGGAAACAATGGATGGCTCATGCTTTCTAGTACTCACCGGACATACAATTTTTTAGATTTTAAGCTCAATGGACATCCGTTCCGCTCCTACTGAGGCACACCACCTTGCGTGGAGAAGTTTCACTTGTGGCAAAGAGAAGAAATTATCGTCCGTCTTCACCAGGGGCATCATAGACAACTGCCTCCAACGTTGATCGACAGCATCTACTGGAATAGGAATGGATTCACGACGATATTCATTAATCTGATGTGCACAAGGAAGGCCCAGTGTATGTCGATATACACACCCGCAAACCTCGGGATCAAACCCGACAAACTTTGACCTTTCAATCTCATCAACTATTAAGGCCAACGCCTTGTGAGATACCACGCGCATTAAAGCATCTAAGAGTACTTCCTTTTTATGCTCATGCTTGACTATATTCAAACTCATCTCAAATGATGCCTTAATTTCATTCACCGTCCGGTCTACTGATAAATGTATAGCTTGCCAAACAGAGACAAAGTTGTCGAGAGATAATTTTAGGTGTCTCTTCAATAAAGAGTGTGCTCCTTCGACACTGTTGGTAGTTGTCGTGCCGTAATGCTTCACCACATTCGACCATGCTAAGACGAATTGTTCTTTGTGCGGTTCAAGCCATGTATTTTTGATGTAAGAAATGCATGCCGGCTCCCTCGCCTCCCACTTTTGCTTGAACAAGTACCATGCGGTGTCGTAACTGGCAATCATAGAGGCTCGCCACACACAATTCCAATCATTGTAAAATTTATCAAAAATTTGCATGTCGATTTTACCATCCTCCTTCCGAAACTTTAACTTACATTGGGCTTGAATATTACGATTGACATGCCAAGTGCATAGCAATGTATCCGTTTGAGGAAAAATAATGCGAATAGCATTAACTAGGGCATACTCTCTGTCAGTAACAAATACTGATGGCTCTGTATGACCAGTGTAAAGTGTTTTCAGTTTCTCCAACGCCCATGTGTAGTCTTCAAGTTTTTCACTCTTCATAAAGCAAAATGCCACTGGAAATATTTTCCAAGTAGAGGTGAACCCGACAACATGAAAGAGAGGCATCTTGAACTTATTGGTCTTGTACGTGCAATCAAGGACTAACACGTCGGCAAAAGACCTGGCCAAACTTGTGCAATCGGGATGAGCCCAAAAGATTGAAATTACTTCATTACTTTGGGGATGTCTTCTATGGAACTCAACATAATGATTATCGGCAAGCAACTTGAGCACTTCTTGCATCGCCATTCTTGATTTCGTCCGGACAGCGTTTGAAGAAGATAGGGCGTTGTATATTGACTTCATTGTAGACTTGTTCTTCTCATCTTCATGTCGTATGACGGAATATATTTGTCTTGGTGCAACTCCGGAGGTGGACAAGTCTTCGAGTATCTTCTTCTCCGTATGGTTCAACCGTCCGACATACGGATGACTCAATAGTGTCTCGGCAATCTCATGGTTGTGGGTTCCATTCTTCACTTCTACTGTCCATTTTCCTTCTTCTTCGTTTCTAATATGTATCGTGAATGGACAACCACATTTTCTCGTTCCAACATTTTTTCTTGGAACTTTACTTTGGATAACTGTATTTTTCTTGTGCGTTCTGAACACACCACCTCTTTCACAGCCAACCACCACAGTTTGTCGTCCCGATCGATTTCGGGCCGATCTGGATATCACTAGCACTATGTTGTTTTTCTGTCCAACTTCTCGACACCAATGTACCGCACCCTCGCTTGATTCAAAACATAGATCGGTCCAGAATAAATGGGCTACATTGACTGCAATTGGAGTCGGTACCACAAAATCGGAAGAAGTCCTACAATAGAACTTAAAAGTTAGTACAATTAGACAACATCATAAAGCAAATAGGTTTCATAGATTAGGACCGTGCATAAGATTGGTGTCCATAAATAGCAAATTGTGTTAATAACAAGACCGTCTTATGTACAACAATTAGTGTCCATAAATATCAAACACCTTTACTAAATGTATTGACTAAAACTTTGCATTCAGGTATAACAAATTAGGACTGCCAGAGAGGTGGCAGTCCTTCACATAAGAAGGACTGCCACCTCTCTTGCAGTCCTAGTCTATGATCAGACTGCCAGGGTGTTGGCAGTCCTCTGTGTCACAACACGAATTTTAACCCGATGAAAAGTTAAAATTTAGTTACCAAGAGGGCTTCCGATGCATCAAAGTGGTCTTCGGACGTGGTGGGAACGTGTTCTTCGGACGTGGCGAGAACATTTGATGATCTCGGTTGTTACATGTTCAATATTTTTTTACATTAAACACATAATTCAACTTTTATATGTGAAATTCATGTTTAAAACATTAAACATATATTAATTCTTTGACTTACCAATAAATGGGAGAAGTCAATGACCTAGAGTTGAGGGAGAGAACAATTTGAAAAAAATGTAGGGAGAAAAGAAAAGAGTTGGGGTTAAATTGTTTGACCTAGAGTTGAGGGAGAGAAGAAAAGAGTTGAGGGAGAAAAGAAAAGAGAAGAGGGAGAGAGAAAATGAAAATAAAAGTTGGTATTTATACATTTGCTTGGGCTAGCCCCAAGTAAAAAATTTTGATGGCAAACTTGTAATATTTTAAAAGTTTTTTGGACTAGCCTCTAGCAAAAAGGGTGGTGCCCTTAGAAAAAACCTTGAAATATGACTTCAAGAGTTAATTTCGCAGAGCATTTTGGATGCAAACTGGACTATGCCTTAACAGTTTTCCCATTGCCACTTTTTTTAGCTGCATTCTTCTTTTTAGGTCATGTTTGATCTGAGAAATCAGAATCTTGAAATTTTTTTATTCCTTCCCTGTTTGGAGGCTAAAGAAAAAAAAATTAAAATAAAGAAAATGGAAAAAAAAAAATTCCACCCACCCCAAGACCAGTATAACAATTCACTTTTCCATCCAATTTTTTTTTTACCTTTCTAACCACTAATTTTTTAATAAAAATTATAATTTCTAAAATAAAAAAATATAAAGAATTGATTTTTTTTTCTTTTCGTTTTTGCAGCACGTTCCTTTGTTTCTGTCCCTTTTTTTTTCAGTTTGGAAATGACAAAAAGATTAGGAGGTAAAGTGAATTCTTAGAGCATCTCCAACACTATTGTGACTTTGGAAAAAAGTTGTTGCCACATAGGAATGACAACATTTTATTCAAAAGTTTTTCTCCAATGCAATTGTCAAGTCAATTGTGAAGCTTATGTGGCAAAAATTAAAGAAGACATTGTGAAGTTGATTGTCTTGTTCTAGACAATGCACTTGACAATGTCTTCTCTTCCATGTCATCAATTATGAATAAAAAATATTAGAAAAAAGAAAGAAGATGAGTAGTTGTCTTAAAAGTTGCCTTGGAAGCTGAAAAAAATACTTTTTATTGTCTTCTCAATACTTTAGCATTGGAGAGAGTTTTTCTATCTCATTGTCTTTTTAGATATAATTTTGCCATATAAACAAGACATTGTCTTGTGGCTCATGCCACATAGGAGCCACCTAAGACTCACAACAGTTAACAAGACAATAGGGTTGGAGATGCTCTTAGCCTGCAAAGTGAATTCTTGAATGAATGGAAAACCATTTATTCTCTCTTTTTTTTTTGAAAAATATTTTTTCTCCTTTTTTTTTTTCCCCCTTCATGCATCAAATGTAGGAAGGGAATGACTTGCCAACGCTGCCATGATTCAACTGGCCTAAGAGCATCCAAACCCAGACCTATATTTTGCTGCCGCTGGAATCTGTCGTATTCAACGGGTTTTGGCATCATTCCATTAGCAGTCTCCAGAATAGCTAACAATCCGGACCCACGTTTGGAACCCTAATCTAGAACATTCCGCCTTCCGCCTGGGCTCGGCACAATAAAGTCTCTCCCCATCGGGCTCTCCCCCTCTCTATTCCTTCTTCTCCAGTCGCTCTCGATCCAGACATTTCGGTGAGCTTTTCTATGTTCTCATCTCCATTCTTAACGAATGAAATATTTCTTACTTTATTAATTACTCTTATTCATCATTTTGTTTCTTTAGCAAGTTCCGTAGACAGTGAATCCTTAGACTTAAAAAAAAAACATTTTTTTACAAACGGTACTTCTGAACGTTATCATCATATTGCCTTCTTTTGTATATTCTTTTTGCAAACGGCGATTTCATTACTGAAATCGTGTCTCCAAATAGTTCAAACGTAGTTCGGTATAAGTTTCAAAACCGTCTGTTGTTATGAAATGTTTTAAAAATAAGTATTCCAATACAGTTTTTCTATAAGGGTTCGACTATTGACACCCCATCTATTTCTAAGTTGACCCCAATTTCTTTTCATAACTTAAGTTGTATTATGAAATGACTGATTTATCCTTTTCCTATTTCTAATTCTACCCAAACCCAAACAGCCATAGGACCCCACCCCTTCACTAACCCCACCCCTTCAATAACTAATCCAAAAACCTTAGAAGACATTATTTGAAGCTTGAAGAAATTACAATGGAGGGCCAAAGTAATGATAGAAGATCTCCCGTACCCAATGTAAGTCCTACCAATGTTTTTTTTTCAAGTATTGATTCGGCTGTTTCGATTTTGAGAAGAAAACAAAATTCGCGGACTGTTCGACCATAACAGGTCGAACAAATCTGTACTGTTCGACCATAACAGGTCGAACAAATCTGTACTGTTCGACCGAAACAGGTCGAACAGAAAGCAAGGTGTTCGACTATCGTGAGTCGAACACATTGCTGTGTGTCCGACCGACCAGAGTCGAACATATCCGTAAATTTTGGGGAAAAATTCGATCTGTTCTTTCGTTCTAACCCTAAATGGTCGACAAAACAATGGGGTTCTAACCCTAAATGCTCGACAAAACAATGGGAGAGAATGTAGTTTGGATTGAAATGTTTGATACTCACCTCGATCCATGGTGAAGAGACTTCTCGGAGTGGGGTGAACAATGGGGGACTTCTCCGACTCAAATCTGGTGTTGGAGAGAAGTCCAACAGAGATGGGGAAGAGAGTAGTGTGGAGGAAGAGAGTAGTTAGGGTTAGGGTTAGGGTTTGATGGGGAAGAGAGTAGAGTGGAGGTGTATGTAGGGAGAGAGGAGAGTGGGGTGAATGTAGAATTTTGTGTATAGAGAGGAATGGGGTGTACTTAGAAATTGGGATGTGGGGGTTGTACACTATGGTTTAAGTCATAAGGGTATTTTTGTCAACATTTGGGGTGTACTTAGTATTTTTATAAGTTAATTTATTTTTAGGTGGGGTGTACTTAGAAATTGGGGTCAACTTAGAAATAGATGGGGTGTCAATAGTCGGACCCTTCTATAAACAATGTTATATCTTGACTAGTTTTTTTAATGTTAATTTCCAGTAACGAAGTTAATTACAACCTACACGTTCTTACAGTTGTTGGGGGCCGTGCTGCTTTTGAGCTACAAGCGCTGGACGTAATAAAATTGAGTTAGGAGCTTGGAATATTACACGGGTTTATACTTAAGAAAGGATGAAATCAAGAGGGGTCTATACTTTATACCAATGATCATATTTGATTGTAGCATGGGTTAATAGATATTAAGAAAAGTACCGGTGATATTTGAAAAACTGGATTAACTATATCGAAGATGCAACACGAGGAACGAAGCTTTATGTTTTCTTTCGTCTACAGCATCAAAGACTTTTATCCTATGTTGCACAGACACAGATAGGACACGCCACGGCAAGGACACAGCGACACGGACATGACCCCTATTTAGGTGTGTCCTAGTTTATTTTGGAGTGTCCGATATACGTTGGACACACTTCATGACCCATATTTTTGGAGCGTCCGTGCTTCCCGACGTTTATCCCTCTTCGTGTCGGCTATTTGAATCATTTTGTCCATCCAGCTCTACTATATGCTATGCCCTTTTGTAACATTAAAAAATAATATATCCTTATTTTCCGCCCCTATCCAAGTTCGTTTAAGCCTATATCTAGTTCTAAACGGTAAGTAGGAGCAAGGTTGTAAAAGTCGCTAGGCACTAGTCGTCAGATGAGCATTGGGTGCGTAACACCTAGCCTGCCTAGTTCTAAAAAAATCCAAAAGAAATAAAAAATCATGCTGAAAATTGCAATAATTGTCTATAAAATTCAAAAACATGCATAGTTGGCGTTGGAAGGCACTAGGCGGACATCGGTCGCCTTACGCCTAGGCACTGCATAGGCTGATTTTTAGAACAACGAGTAGGAGAAAAATATCGATTTGTACTTTCATGGAATAAAAAGTGAATGAAATCCATGCACTTTCTTACAACGCCAACACCAACATGGCCCATTTTTGGGGCCAGTCGTCTGAATCATTTTCTTTCATTCAGCTATGTTTATAATTCCAAAGGTTATTTGGTTAGCTAGGAAGTAGAAATCTGGAAAGTGAGATAGTACAAATTAATTTATATAAACATATAATGTAATTAATAAATACTAATAAGAAATTAAGATAAGTATTTTATTGACTAATTATTTACTATAATTATAATAATACAAATTAATAATCATTAAATCACATTGCTAACTAATTCATTATTTCCTTATGTTAATCAATTATCTTAACAACTTAATACTAATTAGGAATAAAAAAATATTATTAAGAAGATACTTTTAATTGTTTGATAATTATTAATTACAAAAAAATTTGACTATCTTAATTTAATGAACACTAATTAAACAATATTGATTGACTCCTATTTGTTAAATGTCTTAACCATTAAGTTATTAACACAACGGGTTATTTAATTGTTGATAACTATATAATTAGCCAACTAATTAATAAAATCTATAATTAAAAATATTTAGTCACAACTCACATCCCACATCCTCTCAAAGAGAGAGGATATGGAAAACCGGATTTGGAGGTGACAATGGGGGAATAGGATTTTGAGTGTAATCATTACGCCAAATATATCCAACCCCCTACTTTAGCTTTTACCAAACAATGAAATGGGAAACCCAACCTAAATCCCTGATTTTCCCCACTTTCCATCTCAAATACACCTTACCAAACCAGACCTTTCATCGCTAAAGGTTAAGTCGCTTAATGGTGCTTAATGGTTGAAAGCTTGTTTTATCATATATTTTATATATGGTTCAAGCCCTCAAATTGTTTGAATTTCCTGCCAAAATTTTAGTATACTGATTCCCCCCACCCCCACAACAGTGGAGGCTTAAGCCCCCCTTGCTAATCGATGCATCCATTGGTCCTTGCTTCATATGTCTGGATCATCCCAGACAATGTTTCCCTTCTTATATTCATTTGACCCTTGGCGTTACCTCCTAATTTTTCTTTCATTTAGCATTCTTATTTCAGCTATGCTATCTTTTGGACATGCATCTTAGTCGTCTAAGACTAAAACTCTAATCCATCCTACTTAGAGAGCACCCCACTCCAAAAGTAATCCTATATATTAACTGCTCCAATTTAATCCTATTAACAACTTTCTCAATTTTACTATCGTTATCAGCGACCGATCATAAAATAGAAAATTATTTGGCTACAAGCCTACAATTTGGATTACTCTTTTCTATTTGAATTTTTGTTGAAGCTTAATTTCTTAATGCTCTCTTTGTCCTACTAATTTTAAAGCCTTTAGACTATAGAGCTTATCCACAATTCTGTTTTAGAAGTTAAATGTTCTCTACACTCATCAACTAACACTATGCATCTATAAACAACATAGACAATGGAATCTTATCATAGATGTACCTTATACTTTCATCCCTAGCTAGTGAAAGAGGTACTGAATTGATTTTGATTTTTGGCAAGCCAACAATAATGTAATATGGGAAAAAGGACAATGTCTCATATTGTCCTTATAGTATTGTAATTTCATGATATATCCTTTTAGGGTAAGTAGAAGGAAAACACAGTATATGAAATATAATTTTAACCCGAACCTAAGGAGGAATAACGAGGAGTCCATATAGATGGACAAGAAGATACCTAAGGGTGATAGTATTCGGTATTTATGGTCAATCATTCATCAAGATGGAGAGATTGAGAATGATGTCATGCATAAAATTAAAATATGATGTTTGAAATAGAGTATGTTTGTAGTACTATGTGATCGTAAGATACGTCTGAAGTCAGAAAGAAAAATCTACAAAATTGCTATAAGACTAGCCATGCTTTATGGATCAGGGTGTTGCGTAGTTAAGAATTAACATATCCAGAAAGTTAGTCTAGCTGATATGAAAATGCTAAGATAGATGAGTGTCAATATAATAAATGTTATGTTAAGAAACAAGTGTATCCATAAGAAGTTAGAGATGAAGCTACTTGAGGACAAGATGAGGAAATCAAGTTAGGTGGTTTAGACATTTGCAATGCAGACCCGTGAACGCCCCCATGAGGAGGAACAATATTATACTAGTTAATTGAGTTGCTAGTACTGGAGGTAGGCCTAGACTAACATGGCTTGAAGTGTTAAAGAAGAATAGCCGAATAGTATAAGAGGATTCAAATAGCTGACCCAGAAATTTGAGATAAAAGGCTTTCTTGTTGTCTTTTTGTCTAGTTTCAGTTAGTTTTGGTACATACACCTGATTGTCATACCAAGTTCAAGCTAATTATTAAGAGAAGATACTTAGCAACGCTAGCATATAGACTATGTTGCACTGATATGGATACACCAATACGACACAAGACGTAATGACACGGTGATAGGGACACGACACCTATTTTGGAGTGTCTTATGTATTTTTGAGTGTCTGGAATGTGTCCAATACGTGTCTGATATGACACGGCTTAGATTTTCGAGTGTCCATGCTTTTAAGCATACGTGTGTTAGCACTCATGTAATTCCTTGTTATTTGTAGTTGAATGCTAATATGTGCAATTGAATTGTTAAAACGTACTTTACTAGTGATTGAAGAGCCCTTCATTCTTTCTCCTCTACCTTCTTTTTCTTCTTACTCTCTATTTTAATTTATGGAGTTTGCTCGCACTAGAATCTGGCTGCTTGTTTGGATATGTATATGGTTGTTGCATTTATTACGTTAGCAATACAAGCTATTAGGTGGTCCAAATTCAGAGAGAAGAGTGCGACTTGGACAGCTATAAATATAATAATTCAAGATATATAGATATTTATGCACTCTTGCTTGTAATTCAATTATGCTGTATTTTGTGAAGAAATGTCTCCAAGCATGTCAGATGTCAACTTTCTGAAGGTGCGTATACATATAGATAAGACATTGTTTAGGTATGCATGTGTAAGAGTTCTTACTTCTTACGTAGAGCTTAAAAAGTAAAATGGTGAACAAACAATGAACTGATATTGTTATCCAGTAGCAAGGTTCTAAACGGCGGTTGGCGGGTGCGCGGCGGAGAGAGTCCGCCTACCACCTAGGCACCGCCTAGGCGGTCGATACATTTTGAACTTTTTTTTTTTTTTTTAATACTATTTTACCATTATTTTTTGCATAATATGCACATTTTAAGGGTGTTCCATGCATAACTAAGTTGTACAACGAAGATATATAAAGTTCTAGTTTTGTAAAAGTGAACCATAGGCCCATAATGCTTACAAAATCTTTTTGGCCAAAATATTTTGTTAAGTATTGATCCGCCTAGGCACCTGCCTACGCCGCCTTACCTCCGCCTATGCCGCCAACCTCTGTTGGCCGCCTACTCTACCGCCTATCGAAAGACGGTGCGGAGAGAGACCGCCTAGGCGGCCGTCATTTAGAACATTGTCCAGTAGATTATGTTGGGCATTCTAAGAGTCTACACTGCTAGAAGATAAGGGCCAAGATGTTTCGGTTGACCCTTTAGAAATATATGAGAAAGTTCAGGAACTGCTTGGTCAGAATAAGAACTTCACTTTTTTCCCCCTTCTTTTAGCAAGATGAAGTGGCCTGTGGATCATTTTAAGCAAGGTTCACAGTATCGGTATCGGAATCAGTATCGGGCTATTCCTATGAGTATTGGTATCGGCAATATCGGTAGTATCGGCAGTTTCAAATCAGAGTATCGAATTTTTAGTATCGGAAAACAAATAATTATTAATAAATTATTTACATTTTAAAAAAAAATATTAAACATTTAGGCATAATTTTAAGTATTTTAGTGTTATTTCTTAGTAGTTTTGAAATTAAATGAAATAGTAGTCATCCTTACCGATTGGTTTACATACAACACATTGATTTTCTTCTTTTACAACCTTATTATGCTTTAATCCCTTGCTGATTTGTCTTTTTCGTTTAATTTTCTTTGCCGAATTGACCGAAAAAAAGACCCCCAATGTCGGCATCGGTCAATATCGGGTATCGGTCGGTATAGGATTGGGACATGCCAAACCGTATCGGTATCGGCCATATCGGATCGGTATCGGCCGATACTTTAAACCCTGATTTTAAGTTCTTCACTTGTAAAACTGAACAATTGCCTGGGCTATCTAGGTTCTTTTCTGTGATTGTAGAATTGGCTTTAGTTCTCATTTGTGAATAATAAATAAAGCCTCTTATTTGACACAATACATTTATTCTAGTTTTGTTATTAAGGAAATTTAACATCAACAGGTTCCTTGTGCATCCCGATTTATGTATTCTACTTCAAGTAATTTTGCTTGACATGCTTATGTATTCTACCTCCATGGAAGCATTAGGTTATAATCAGCTTGTCCGTAATTGTTCGCAACCTTTCCTAGGAAGCCCAAATGGATATGTTTAGACATTATCCCAATAAAATGGAAAATGGGAATTTTTTTTCTCTATCATCCTTTTTTTGTACCAAACTATGCTTATTGGATGGGTTCCATTTGATGTGTCAACTTTCATGTTTCCTTTACTAGGAGCTACTTGAGTGAAGAGTGAATATCTGCAGGCTTGTCTTATCTGTAGAGCCTAGGATAACAAGGAACTGACTACACGTCTTATATTGTAAATTTTTTGCATGCCTTGTGTGCAGAAAAACATCACAAATCAAATATACTGGAAAATTGTGGATAACTCTGCATCTCATATGAACTCCTTAGTGTTAGCCAAATTGGGATAGTATTCGGAGGTTGAATTACGCATATTGAGATCGAGGGCCAAACTTACCATCCCATTCTTTGGTCTTGACAGGTTACAATGTTGACTGTTTCACTCCCGACTTCCTGCACCATCAAATGCAACTTCAGAAGCCAGAGACCCTATGTGCTTATCAAGGGCCCAACTTCACTTGGCTCGTTAAAGAACATGTCAAAATCATTTGGTCTCGAGGCGTCAAGCTGTTTCAGGGCAACCGCTATGGCTGTGTACAAGGTGAAGCTCATCAGTCCCGAAGGGAAGGAGCATGAGTTTGACGCCCCAGACGATTCTTACATCCTGGACTCGGCCGAGGAGGCAGGACTGGATCTGCCGTACTCCTGCAGAGCAGGTGCTTGCTCGACTTGTGCTGGTAAACTTGTGTCCGGGTCTGTTGATCAGTCGGATGGGTCCTTCCTCGACGAATCACAAGTCGAGAAAGGATATGTCCTGACCTGCGTCTCTTACCCAACCGCAGACTGTGTGATCGAGACTCATAAGGAAAGTGATCTCTACTGATCTTCAGTGAGTAAGAAATTATATGTTTAGGAAAGATTTTGGCTTCTCTTTTTCTTTTTAAATTGGTATATGAAGTATATGAGGTCTGTGTGTTGACAATCTTTGTGGGTTAATAGAAATAATCGTGGAATGTTTGTAACTTGTTTGTTGCAATATGGCGGTGTGGTTTGTTAGCTTGCTGTTTGCTGTCTGATGATGATCAGCAGTAAATTGTTGGAACAGAAGTGTGAGGTTGGACTGGTTGCCTCTTTATCTAGTGGTATCTGGAGATATAGTAGAGTCTGCTATGAATAATATCAGCAGCATATCACACATCAAAGACAGTAGTTGTCTGCAATAATTTGGCACTTTAATGGAAGAAGACAGTCAAGAGTTGGTTTGGAATGAGGTTTGTTCTGTGGCTAGAATATGGAGATGAGAGGAACTGCAGAACGATATTGATAGATGCAAATATCCCAATGCCTAGAGAATTCTTTCATTACAAAGGTATGCTTAGCTTAACAGTTCACTAGTTCAGCTGGTTTTAGAATTCTTTCACTGCAAACCTGCTAGACAGGAAAAGCTGGAACTAGCTGCCATATGTGCTATTGACGATATCGACATGCTTCTTTTACAGATTATGAGAATGTCCAGTCTCATTGCTTTCTAGAGTATATGAACATGCGTGAAAAGGACATGAATAGTCAATTCATGCGTGCCACTTCGACGCTCAAAGTTAGATTAAGACCGGATAGTACTTCGACCCTCAAAGTTAGATTAAGACTGAGGTGGGTATAAAATTCTCAGAAAATTTCATATAGGGTGATGAAATTCACCTTATTTTGCGTAAAAAGGGAGAAAGTTTGGAAAATTTATATGGAGAGGGAGCTGGCGCAGTTCAACTGGCGTCCAATTTTTTTTTTTTTTAATTTTTAAAGGTGGCGCAGTTGCACTGGCGCCGGAAATTAAAAAAAAATAAAAAAATTTCCAGGCTCCAGTACAACTGGCGCCAGGTTTTGGGAGGGGGGGGGGGGGGGGGGGGGGGGTGGTTGGTTTTCTTTTAATTCTTTTGTTTAAAAAAGAAAGATATATATAATATATAGATATATATATATATGATAATATATATATATATTATATATATAATATTATAAATTAATTCGTTATTATTATTATTATTATATATATATATATATATATAGATATATATATAGATATATATATATATATAATATATATATATTCTATATATAATAATAATAACGAATTAATTTATAGATATATATATATATATTATATATATATATATATATATAATTATATAGATATATATATATATATATTATATATAAAATGAATTAATTTATAATAATAACGAATACGAATTAATTTATAATAATAATAATTTATAATAATTTATATATAATAATAATAACGAATTAATTTATATATTATATATAATATATAGTATTTTTATTTTTTATTTTTTATTTTTATTTTTATTTATAATATATATATATATATATATATAGATATATATAATATATAGATATATATATATATATATATATATATATATATATATATATTATATATGCTTTTTCTTTTTTCTTTTTTCTTTCTTTTAATATGTGTTTCTTTTCTTTTTTTCCTTTTTTTCCAAAAAATTTACTATAACGATAAAAAATTAATAAAATTTGATAAAAGATAAAAAATTAATTTAATTGTTTTTTTGTTTGATTTGCTTTTGTTGGTTTGGTTTGATTTATTTGTTTTAAATTGATTGGTTTGATCTTTTGATTTTTTTCTCAGATTTATTTAATCTATTAGTTTATTATTATTATCTATGCAATAATAACAATATCTATTAGTAATATAAATTATATACTCAGAGTTATTTAATCTATAGTTTATTTATTATTATCTATGCAATAATAATAATATCATAGTAATATAAATTACATAATAAGTAATAATTTTCATTATATAAATTCGTTATATTATTATATATAGAATTAAATTCATATAAATATATATATATATATATATATATATATAATATATATCTATATATATATATTATATAATAATCTTATTATTATTATATTATTATTATTATTATTATATTATTATTATATTATATATATATATATATATATATATATATATATATATAATATATATATAATATATATATAATTCTTTCTTTCCTTTCTAAACAAAAAAAATTAAAAGAAAAACAACCCCCTCCACCCCCCCCCCCCCCCCCCCTCTTCCAAAACTGGCGCCAGTTGTACTGGAGCCAGGAATTGTTTTTATTTTTTTTTTTAATTTTCGGCGCCAGTGCAACTGGCGCCACCTTTAAAAATTAAAAAAAAATTGGGCGCCAGTTGAACTGGCGCCAGCCCTCTCCATGTAAATTTTCCAAACTCCCTTTTTCCGCAAATAAGGTGAATTTCATCACCGTATATAAAATTTCTGTAAAATTCTAGAGTTTCAGTTTCAAATGTGCATACTTTGCAAAGATGATATGAAAGATATCCCTAACTTCTTGCGTATCGAGCTAGGGCTAAAATATGTCGACGCGATATACAGGAAATCTCTTGCGTATATTCATGGTAATCTCTTCTGAATTTCATTTAATCAATGCATCTCTCTCTCATTGGGTCGTGGCCCAACATGATCGGAACCCACAAGTAGATCGAAAAATCTCGGGCTTGGGCCTTCGTTAGGTTAAGTTCAATTTACGAGCTAGGATACAAAGGCATATCTCTACGAAGGCCTAAAAGTAGTTCGATTGGGGTGCCGAGACTTTCACCTTTGTTGTAGTAGATACCAGATAGTTGTAGGAATTGGATCCCACATAACTTTTAGGAAAAATCTTGCTGAACTGAAGGGGACGTGGAACAAACCGCGGGCCACTCCTCCCCCATTGGCTGAAACCAAACCCGCATATGCTAGCTCCTGCTAATGTCACCTCCAAAAATCGACTAATGGTAGGGGGCCACATGGCGCGTGGTTTGAGCCGCGCCTTCGTATAGAAGCAATGTAACTTTAATAGACTACATATAGATTGAATGTGTGTCTAGGACTATCCACGTGTTGCGTCAGGGTATACCAACTTGGGGACGAACACTGTCACATTTTCTTAATGTTATGTGGATTTGGTGGAAAAGTGGAACTGACCACCCATGATTCGTGCGTGCATGTCCCATCAAATCAGAAAAAACCATTTTAGGGATGGATGTCAGTTTATTCGGTTTCAAACGAACCGAAATAGTCAAAGCCGAATAAACTAAAATTTTAGAAACTCAAAATCGAACTGGAATTAGCCAAAATTGAAATCGAACAAATTGAATAACCGATTCGGTTTATTCGGTTGAAATATTTATATTATTAAATGGATCAGACCCAAAGTTGTGTAGTGGTTAATTACATTAAAATTATAATTTATATATGCACATTTGTTGTACTTCAAAGTTGTGTCCAAAGTTGGACTAGTTGTTAAATTAATAAAGTTGGGCTAGAAAACACATAAAATTTTAATTTTTTCTTCAAAATATACACATTTTTAATCACAAAATATGCATATATCTGAGGATATTTACACATAATTGCATAAGTCTTATTCGGTTTTCATTTTGGACCGAAATCTAAACCGAATAAGAAACTTTATTATTTTCAGAATCGAACCAATTTTTTTAGAAACGTAATTAAATCTCTTATTAGGTTATGTTCGGTTCGATTTTCGGTTCAAAACGAATAATGCTCACCCCGAGACCGTGCATTCTCTCTCCTTGCATACATTTCATTTCTCAGATTTTAAAAATCCTATACCTTTTATTTCTGTTAAAAAGTAAGAAAGAGAGACTTTGTAGTCGAATAGTAATCAGGGGCTTCCCTTATTAGCTCATATATATAGGGGAAGGACATTAGGGTTTGCATGTATCTAGACAAGGGCAACCACTATTTGTGGTAATCAACAAATCACAATACTCTTCTTTGGATGTTCACTTTAATCATTACCTTATTAAAAGCTTTTCTAAGAAAAAAAATCCATCTTTAAAAAAATATATTAAAAAAGAGTACAATGTATTCTTCATAGATATGAATCTTAAGAAATCCAACATTGTCTCCTTAAAAAACTTTCAAAAAAAAAAATCGATGGAAAAAATGTAACGAAGAAAAGAGTATGCGCCAAGACATTCTTCTAGATGTCTCCATTAGCATCTTCAGAATGCTTGCATCTGCATGATGCTCCCCCTCAAAATCACTTAAAAGAATTATATTTAGTTCTTAATCAACTTATATGAAAGGTTACCCACCAATTAATACATTTGATAATTACATCACACCCGAATATTTATCATCCTATACATTTTTATGTGTCGCTCCCGAATAATTCCAGTTTATGCCACAATATAGACTGTAGTACATTGTCTATACCTTAATATGTATCCATCCACCAAACATAACATCCAGACATGTAAGACAACATAACTAACTCAATAAAAAATAAAACTAATACAAGCAAATAATGAAAGCAAGAAATATTCTAAATAAGCATCCAAATCCATATCTCAACATAGGAGAAGTCTAACCATCCAAATCCAAAAATAAGTACAACCCATAAGTGTATCTCGGGAACAAATACGGTCAAAATGAAATACTAAGTTTCAATCCCTAGGTCTAATAGCATCTAAGATGTCATGCTTCGATTCCGGAGAATCGAAAAGTAGCCACTGTGCATGATATCGTACAAGTCTAGATTGTACTTGTACAAAGTAAAACAACATAGTTAATAATATTTTCTCAGAAAACAATGATATTGTAGCAGAACTAAGAAGATAAATTTAAGTCACAATATGATATTTAGAAATAATCTCTTTCATTGATATTTGCAACGAACTACAAGACTTGCAACAAAATATAAAGGCTCTGAATAGCCCACTGAAATACTTGCCAAACGCGGCTTATAATGTATTGTCAACTTGGCTTATAACCCACTATTACAAAGAGTTAAATTGTTTCAACATTATGTTCTCTATAGCATAAGACATCTTTCTAGAAGAAGAGCTTTTGAACAACACAACATCTAATAGAGTACACAGAGAAACACAACATCTAATAGAGTACGCAGAGAAATTGAACAACACATTTGAGACAGAAGGAACTTTCTTTTCATTTATAATAGACATCATTTACAAGACTATTACAATCCTTGTCGTGCGACTTACAACATAACTCGATTACAAAATGAACGCTGATGAGATAGTCGTTCCATACATTACATCTCCATTTACAAGCAAAACATTCAAAAGACCTGCTATCGTGGGGAGTCGAGACATCTTTCTCTTGGACTGAATGTGGAGTCTTCAAAAGGATCAAAACAAGCCTTCAATATACGGACGAGGCTTGAAAAGAACTTTTGTTGTCTTGAGTTTAGTTGGCATGCCCTTCTTGGTTCGGGGTACCTGTGGAGAGCGAGAATCAGTACATTACACTTGTACTGGTGCGTGGTAAGTTAAGTTCCACGCTCCCATTTGGTTCAAGAAATTATGTGAAGCATGCTATATATTTTCAATGATCTTTTTAGATATCCTAGTAATTTTCATGCAAGCATTTGATAGGTATAAAGACATAAGTTACGCTAGAACTTACCAACGGTATAGTGTGCCGTGCAATGTGAGGCTTACCATATTTTTCCATGTCAATTGTTATCATTGCTAGCATATTATGTGCGAATTATATATATGGAGGTCACTGGCATCACAAGCCATCTTGGACTATAGCTGGGTTTAGACGGCGCCCCTTTCAGCGCGAGTTGCAAGCTCTGCTGAAAATTCGTCGAATAACCATGGTTTTGCTTTTATCTAGCACAACTATCTTTTTCTTCCTCCTAGGTTGAATCGATCCCGTGTCTTGGTGTATCGTTCGAGAAATCCGTTCCTTGTGCACAAGTTGTCTATGACCGTGCTAGGTTAGCTATCTCTACGAAGGCCTAAAAGTAGTTTGATCGGGTGCCGAGACTTTCCCTTTTGTGGTAGTAAATACTAGATAGTTGTAGGAATTAGGCCCCATATAACTTTTATAAAAAGTTTTACTGAACCGAAGGGGGACCGTGGATCAAATCGCGGGCCACGTGTCCTCCCCCATTGGCCGAAGCCAAACCCGCATATGCCAGCCTCCTGCTAACGTCCGCCCCCTAAAATAACGTTAGCCCCCCAAAATTGACCAATTGGGGGGGGGGGGTTCGTATAGAAGCATTGTAACTTTAATAGACTACATATTGTAGAAGCCTAAAAAGTATAATCATCATCATGCGCTACTCACAAAAGGCGCCAGGACTGAAGTTATCCGTTGGTCAACAGATGGCGCTATAATCAGATGGCACTGGCCGACACGTGACAGTCTTCTCAGAAAAGCCAAACGACAGTCATCATGACTGACAGCACGTCAGTCGAGGAGAATCTGTTTCAAATTTCGAACGCACGACGCTCGAGGAGTTGTGTCAGATTTGTCATAATGACTGACAGCTACATCGTACCATTCGCAGTTGGCACGAGATAATCAGTATCACTATATTAAACAGAGTACGTTAAACATCAAATAGCACAAGGTACCATTCAACAGTTGGTGCCATCTGATCAAATCATCCAAAAGCAGTTTGATGATGTGGCGCGTATGCCATTAATCTCGAAGAACGTGTACGTGATACTGCCCATGACCAAGCGCATATCAATCACAGAATGTCATGCATCCAAGCAGTTAAACCAACCGTTCGCACGACTGGATAAATGGCGTGCCAAATGTAGTATGCGCCAAATACAGTGTGCGCCAAACACGCTGGAGTAGTGTGCGCAGAACAACAGGACATCCTGCCCACTCCTCATGGACAGCGCCAATCAAGCCAGAACCAAGAACTTCCTATCCTGCACATTTCAAGAACTAAACAGGGTAAACTGAGGGTGTCTCAGACAGACATCCAGGTGGCACACGACTCTGACATGCGCACTTACCTGAATCAGCGCAGGACAACATCAAGCCCGCATAAAGAACAATCTGCGCCACCTACCAAGTTGCGCACAGGATGAGTTCCTCAAGTCCTGAATCCTCTAATATATGCTAACGAAGTCAGCACTTCTCTGTACACACAGGGTACAGGGCACCTCAAGAACTGGAATCATGTTCCTAACATCATCAAGTAATATGTATCTCCGACTTCTCCTTATCCTGTCACCGTAACCGATCTCCGCAAACTTCTTGTACAAAAGAGAAAGATGACAAGACCATCTCATCCACCTGTAACTCCACATCAGGAACATCAATGTAATCATCACCACGAAGTAGTGATAAAATGTTGCTGCTGTAGACACACACAAAAAAGAAGAAGAAATGCTGTCTTTTCTTATTGGCGCAAGGCACCACAAATCGAGTACGCCTGAGAGATCCTGCGCTGAGGATCCCCGAGTACAAAATGAATTCTGGGGAATGGGACGATGGAGATCGAGCGACAGTTGCTCCTTTACTCCGTTGACACTCCGATTACAAAAGTGGGAGAAAACCTAAAAAATTACTAACTCTCGGCTCACTGGCAAGAAGGCCAGCAATTTGGCTCTTGAAATGCTCTCCGTTCTGTCTATTTTTGTAGAGGGGGACACCCTATATTTATAGTCGTTTGGCACTGAAACGACTGTTATGTGCCCACAGGTGGAAAATACACTGATTTTACTGTGGGCGCATAATACCCCTTTGGGCGCATAGGGTGTAGGCGCATGGATACTGAAAGATCGTGTGTAGATTTTAGGGTTGGTGTGGAGACTGACGTGGCTGCATGCTTCGGTACACGATTGCTCATGGAGACTGACGTGGCCACATGCTTCGGTGCACGATTGATCGTCGAGTTTGACTGAGTCGTAGGGATCTGTTGTCTTTGGTGCATAGTATGGGAGTAAGTTTATGCGTCCACACTTGGGTACATGTTTGATCTGCATGAAAATAATATAGGCGTATAGACCCTCTTCGATCATGTGGACGCATAGCTTCTCATCGATCATGTGGGTGCATAGCCCCTCTTCGACCATGTGGGCGCATAGACTCCTCTTCGACCATGTGGGCGCATAGACTCCCTTTGGTTCTGTGGGCGCATAGCCCCCTTTTGGTTATGTGGGCGCATAGCTTCTTTTATCTTCTTCATGTGGGATACATAGTCTTATATTTTTCATGCTTCTATAAGACCCCCTTCAAAGTTTTTGAAA
This sequence comes from Iris pallida, assembly GCA_029216955.1. Lineage (NCBI taxonomy): Eukaryota > Viridiplantae > Streptophyta > Magnoliopsida > Asparagales > Iridaceae > Iris > Iris pallida. Next base: position 3,095,503 of record JANAVB010044818.1, on the reverse strand, counting down.
CTCGAACGAGTGTCGGAATACTTTGAAAGAAGCATGGAAAAAACTGTCTCCACCAGCTTCATGGGCGCATGATAGGAATGACCCCTTTGGGTGCATAGGTGTCTGCCAGGCTATCAAAATTTGGCTATTGAGATCTTCCTTGGAAATCTGAAGCGATATGCTCATTTTGGAACGAAATTTGAAAAGGTCCACTCTTTATGCATAGTCTGCATCAGCAAATAGCATGCACATAATCTGCAAAAGACTGTCTCTACGCAGACGCATAGATCGTGTGGGCGCATAGGCCTTGTGGGTTCATAGCTCTCCGTTCATGCCTATAAATAGGCCTTGAAGAGAGAGAAAGCTCATTCTCTTTTATTTTTCCTCATAATTTTCAAAGAGATTTTTTCCTTTACTCTCTATCGAGCAATCATGTCTCCCAATGCTGCTTCAACTCCCAAGAAGTCTGCGAAGGGCAAGAAGGCTGCAGCAGCTAGTTTCCTCCTTTAGCAGTGTCTTATCTGGTTCAGGACCCCATCCCGGGTGAGGCGATGTCTCAAAAAACGAAGTTTCGAGCATTAATTTGTGATGCTCGAACTTTTTTCTTCTTGGGCGCATAACCATCGATATGCGCCCAAAGCAAACACTTCTTTTGTGAGCGGTCTTATGTGCTTGCAGATGCATGCGCCTACGCACTCTATTGTGTTATGCGCCTAGGCACTTGGTTGTGTCATGCGCCTACACACTTCGTGTTATGCGGCCACACCGAACATGTGCTTATGCGCCCACACAGAACTTGTGCTTATGCGCCCACATAGAACTTGTGCTTATGCGCCCACAGGCCCTTTGGGCGCATAACATTAGGGCGCATAGAATTTCTTAGTACTTAGCTCTTTTTTCTGTAGATTCTAAGTCTGATTTTTTCTTATGTCTTCACAGTTGACATGGTTGTCCCGGCTCTTGGTGGGATTCCTCTTGGCTCTGCCCGCCATGCTCTGGATTCAAGGCTCGTTACCATAATGGTCACAAAAGCTCAGGTGAAGATCAGCCATGACTAGCCTTCGGTACGGGTGATCGCTATGCTTGAGCAGGACAAAATGTTCTTGAAGCAGATGATGAATGATGAAAAGTTCACACTCGGAGGGGTGCGAAGATTTAAGAGACCGTACTTCTTGTTTGGTGACAGCCTGGGATTTGAGGACGACGAGACAATATGTCTAGAAGACCTTCTGGTAGTTAGGTTAAATAACCAAAGGATATGGTTACCATCGATGAAGCGCCAATACCCTCTGTCAGCGTTTACTGATCTAGCCGTACGGAGGCAAATGAAATGGGACCTGACCGCTGAACTGCATGGGATCATTTCTGGTAGGATCCAATTCAACTCTGGTGACCGGAAGAAGGACACTTTCAAGTGTGTCAAGGGCTCCACGTCCTACTCCACAAGGGGGTTGCATCCTGGGGCCATAATAAACGATGTCTCGACTGATCTTCACCCTTACGATGCTGAGACTCTCTCCAACCTGATGCTGCCAAAGAAGGAGTCGTATCCGGGAGGGAAGCTGCGGATGGAAGGTTGGAGATACCCTGTTCCGTTCTAGAGCGACCTTACTAGATGGGTGCTCTCGACTTACGAGGCCACCCTAAAAGCTACCAGCCTTTTTTATACTGTTAGAGCCACCCAATATGGCATAAAGCTTAACTGGCCTATGTTTATCTTATTGGTGGAGTTGTACAACTATCACGTGTGTACCTTCTTCACTCCGGGTGAGGAGATGGGTCTGGCTCTTAACAAGATGCAGGCGATATCAAAACTACCCTGGGGGACCGAGCCATACGAAGAATATGTCCCCTGTGATGAGGAGCTCCTGGATTTGGCGAGAGAGAACTCCGAGATGATGGAGGTGTACAAAGAGTTACTCTGTTACCTCTTTATTTATCACCAGGTCACAAAGAAGGGTAAGACCGAGGGGTCCCTTCCCCATACGAGAGCCTGGACCAACTACATCTTCATCAGAGAACAAGGAGACGACCCAGTTTCTTTCTCGGCTCGCAAACCCTCGACGAAGTCTGAGATAGAGCAATTGATGGCAGATCACGGGGCTGTAGACACCGAAAATAGTGATGATCCCGAGGAAAACTTCCCGGTTTATCATTTCTTCAGGCAGACCAAGTTCAAGCTATTGGAAAAGGCTGTGCTAGCCACTTTTCTGATGATATGGCTCTGCGATTGTGTAGTCCCTGGTGGTTCAGGGTCTATTGAAAGAATAAGCCGGGGTATGATACTTTCGGCTATAAAGTTGGCCTTTGGATGCCAGCTTGCCCTGCTTCCTGCGATGGTCTGCGCCATCTAACGAGGCTTGCGACACTTCGTTGTTAACGCGGTGACACCCGATGGCAGAAAGGATTTTATCAGGACTGAATTTCCCTTTCATTATCTGATGGGATGGCTGGTGCTACATTGTCCCAGATTAATGAATGTCGGGCTGATGGCAGACTCTTTGGCGGGAGATACCTTTCTTCGAAGATTTAAAGATGCAGATTAGACCGTCACAGGAGTGCCTGTTTGTAGGAAGGCTTTGAGTTTCCTGCAGAATTATAAATTCTTCAGAGTGTCGCCTCCGTCTGGTAGTGGCCGTGCAGGGGACACTCGAGTAGCTGAGGGAGCACTCACTACTAGTCTTCCTATTGGGGCGTTTTGTTGGCTCCAGTCCATTAGGTCTTCCTATCTGGTGCTCAGGAATAGGAACCATACTTTCCTGGAACTTTGTCTGCCGAGTTACTTTGCACGGCAGTTCGGCTACAGCCAGCTTCTTTTGGGCAACCCTAGCCCTCATCTACAGTCGATAGGAAGCATGATCGACGGGGCACGTGCATGGGGCTACTACAACGCTGGATGTACGAGGGTAATTTTTACCCTGCCAGAAGATAAGCCTGAAACCCACATGCTCTTTGCTGCTGCCAAGTTCTATATTTAGGCCAATACCCTTCTTTCTCGGTATGACCGTGAGCAAAGTTTAATATGAGGACTAGGCTTGCCCCCACTCTTGCTGATATAGGACGAGTGCGCGCAATGGGGGGTCACAGAAAGGAAGGCGTCGCACCCTCAGCTGAGCCGGCTGCAGCGCCACATCAAAGAGTCGTTCTTGAGGAGCCTGTTGTTGCAGCACCTCAGAGAGAGGATACTGAAGAACCTCTTCCTGATATTCCTCATAAGAGGATAGCTTCCACTGAGCTGGTTCCACGGTCAAAAAAGAAGAAGGTTGTTGTCTTCCGAGGGAGAAAAAAGGTCACAGACGTGAACGCCGGCTAGCCTCCTCCCAGGAGATCTTCCCGACAGACCTAGAGGGGTGGAACGGCGTCGCGGGCCATTACCATTCGGGAGGTAGATTCCTTCCTAGACTCCATAGCCATTTTGGTCAAACCGTTAGAAGCTTTCTCACCATTGCGTTTGTCCTTTGCGCAGGACGTTGAAGTCACGACCGCGGTAGGTGCTTCTTCGTCTGAAGAGGTAGACATAAAAATAGTGTCCCCTGCTCGTCCTTAACTAATGGATAAATGCGGGTCTTCTTCAGTTGTAAGGCTTGAGCAAAGGGGTGATCAGGGCGAAGCCCCAGACCATAATGGCGATCAGAAAGCCAGTCCCTCCTATGACATTTCTTTGGGGGATATGTCTGCGATAGGAGCTATGTTAAAAAATCAAGTCTAATCAGCTCACCCTCCTCTGAGTATGTTATTCTTGCACTTTTCTTCAGATGAGATTTTTTGACTTCAATTTTGCGTACAACTTGTGAGGCTGACTTCCATCATATATTCCCTTGTAGACAAGAAAAGGAAACAAAGCACGGAGGTTGCTCCAGATACCGGGGCTAGACAGGAAGCTGCCCTTGGTTCTCCCAGTAAACCGGCATCGGTTACTGAAAAAGTTCTTGATCGGCCCGTTGCGACAGCCATTATTAAATTTGTTTCGGGTCTAGCTGGGACCGTAGAAGGAGAGCAGCCTGACGCTGCTTTGGCTGATGTTGACAGTGAGCGACCTGGGTCTGCTCTCATTTTCTCGGTTCCAGTTGATGCTGAGCCGGTAGGAGGTATGAACTTACAACTCATTCTTTAAGTAAGTTTTTTTGTTACTGATATGTATATTGCTTTATTTGTCAGGTTCAGCTTCCTCCCATGTATCTTTCCCTGGGATAGAAGATCCCCATCAAGCTTCATCTCCAACGACCTCTTCTGAAGATGATGAGATGGCTCAGGAAGTCATAAGAGCTTTCTACTCCATTTTTAAAGTAAAGCTTCCTGGAGTTTTAAACCGAAATACCGCCTTTGGGCCTGTGAAGGCTGTCGCTGAATGCCAGGTGACGGCTCTTAAAAGTATTGTTGGCTATGAAGAGCGAGCTAATGCTTTAAGGAAGGTCATGGCTGACCTGGAAAATCAAGTGGCCAAACTCCGAGAGGTCAGTCAGCGAAGCCCAACATCATCGTTTCTTGAGGAAGACATGGCTCTGATTGCGGCTATTGAGGAGGAGAAAGCTACTTTCCAGGCGAGGAAGGAGGTACTAGCTAAAGAGATCAGTGAGCTGGCTGATCAGTATGAACGATTTGATGCTGCCGGTAGGGCTCATATTGCCTCAAAGAATAAGCTGGCTATCCAGATCGTTGAAAAGTACAACCAGATTGCACAACTTTGCGAAGAGATTGCTCAACTTGAGGCCGACTTGCGAACAATCGCATCTGAGCAGGAAGACTACGTGGTTCAGGCTACTGCGACTGCCACAACTTCAGACCAATTGAAGGCTCAACTGGTGAAGTTGGAAGAGGAGCATATGAAACTGATTCCTTTCGAGGATGAAGCTGCTCGGCAGGAAGAAGCACGTCGTCGTACCACCGTCAACTCTCAAGCTGAAATCAAGGCTCTGAGGGATAACATCAATCGATTGTGTATCCCTTAAGTCTTTTGTTTGTAACTGTCTGTTTTAGCCATCAAGACTCTTATATCTTTTCTTTTCTCCATCTTTTGATAGACGTTTTTAATAAAGAATCTTTTGGTTTTCAAAATTCATGAATGAAGCTTGTGAAATATCAGAATTAGAGGTAATATGGACGTAGTAAGGATATTTCTGTGGGTATTCCGCTAGGAAATTTGATGTGGACTTATTATCTGTTTTATATTCAAGGTTCTTGAATATAGATAATAAGTTGAAAGAAGCTGCTAATAGAGGTAATATGGACGTAATAGCAGAGAATGTTCTATATCTGACCAGAGATAATATGGACGTGGAATGATATATAACATTAGGTAGGAGTGGATAATTCAGAGGTAATATGGACGTGATTATCTTTGATGAATGCTTTGCTCAGTGGTTATATGGACGTGGAAAAACGTTCTTAATTATTCCACTAGGGAAATAATTATCGAAAAACAGTTCAGAGGTAATATGGACGTGACTTGTTTTCGTCAGACCGTGTTTGGGCAGAGTCCAAAACGGAGATAATTCCACTGGGAAATCATTTTAAAGGACCTATTATCCATGGCGTATTCAAGATTCTTAGAATACGGATAATAGTTAGATGATTTTTTTTCGAATCACATAAACATTGTACTGTAAATTTACATGACTGAAATAGGGTATATGTGAACGTTGTTCATGAAGGTTACACATAATATTTCTTTAGGAACTTGTCGTTGATCGGCATCATGAGCAAGTCACCATCAGGCTTGGTTAGTCGATATGCACCTTAGACTACACTGATTCTATAACGAAAGGACCTTCCCATTTAGGCTAGAATTTTCCTTTTGTCTTATACGTCATGACCATTGGTCTTCTTACTGCTAAGACCAGATCACCAACTTGAAAGATTCTTTCCTTCACCTTTTTATTAAAGGCTCTAGAAAGGCGTGCTTGGTATAGCTGTCATGACCCATACCCGCTTTTCGGATACGAGACGTGTCCAAGCCAGCCTGTGCCGCAGAGTCGATGGTAGAACGCTGTCAAGCCCGTAAGAAATACTTGCTCAAAATAAACTTTATTGCTCATTCATATTTCTAAATTTATTACAACATTTACAATATTTAAAATTAAAGAAATACAAAGTTCTTACAATTAATGAAAATGATACAACTGCTATCTATTTCTAGGTTTCTGTCCGCAAGTACACCCGTATCTCCCAATGCTAAAGAAGCCACGGCTAACCTGAAAAATGTTGGTTTCCAGTCAGGAATGGAACGAGTACAATCTTACAACAGAATCAATAAATGACAAAATCCATAAATCTGTAATAATACTGAGATACATGATAAGGGATAAACATGAAATCATGGTAGGAATCATGCGAGTAAAAGCAGGAAGACACGGTACACAAGACAAGCAATAACAAGAAACTGTAATATAGCAATACTATATCTAATAAGTGAATATTTGAAATATAGTTTCGACATGTAACGACTTAGGGGTAAATCCGGCACCTGCACGTGTCGTGTGCAGCTGCTATTATTCAAGAATAGACTCATAGAATATTTCTGGTTATGTTTACATGTCTACTAATGTACTTCCCTGCCCGGCTAGTACCCATGGATTCAAACAGGTAACGAACACAAAAATATATTGGTCACGAACAACATGTAAGAATCCATAACTACTATCGTGTGACAAGAGTGTCAAGAATCAAATGATATCAATGTAAAATATTAATAACAAGAAGATAGAGATAATCAAATATGAAAACTATCAGAGATGTACTCGCCTGAGGTCCCAGTGCTGGTGAAACCGATAATACTATACCACTCAATGAGCCACAACAGTCACATATACAGAAGTCTCCGGATACTGAAAAAACTTATCAACGTTTCAGAATAGTCAAATTAGCTAGAATTGCCTATCCTTAAGTCCAATTCTGAACAGGGAAAAACGGTAATTTTGGCCAAAACGGTGTCCGTCGTTGACCCACTTTGCACCAAAAAGCGTGCCAGAGTCAATGGTCTCTAAAGTCGTCAAACTACATGTCTACGGATTTGTTTTGATGATACGAACCCAACCGTATATCCAAAGTTAGATTTCTGGACAGCATGTTTGTTTATAATAAATTATTTACTGGGATTATAACTGGTTATATTGGCTTTCCAAAATAACTTGCGGATCTTAAAACGATTTAGTATCGAAGACAAAAACTCACGGGAAGTGGGCCACTGCTACCGCAGTTTGCTTTTGCTCGCCCGCGCCTGCCGCGTGCGGTGCTGAGACTTTGCCGTCGGTCGGCGACCGTCCGTGGCGTGGGTTGGGGTCGCCCACGGCTGGGAGGAAGGCTGGCGGCTCTGGTTAGGTTTTAATGAGTTCTCCTCCCTCTGTCTCTCGTTCTTCATATATACCAAGCTCGGTTTTGCTTGGCTTTGTATTCGAATGGGCTCTATTTTGCTCGGCTTTGAAATTCAGCTGGGCTCTGCTGCCTTTGGGATTGAGTTGGCTTCCCTTTCTCCTTTCCTTTTATTATTGTTTTTGATATCTATATATATATATGTAAATGCTATATACATATATATATTATATATATATATATTACTATATATATATTTATATACATATATATATTATATATTTTTACATATATATAATATATATCTATATTTATATATATATAATATAGATATTTTTTTTTATTATAGATATATATCTATAGATTCTTTTTTTTAGGTGAGTTTTTATGGGTTCGAAGGACGGAATCAGGAAACACTCCGGATCGGTTGGCACCATATGCAAGACCTCATGAGGAGGGGGTTTGGGTGTTAGAAGACTTAAAGATATATTCGATGCCTTTACTATTAAACTCTGGTGTGAAATTGCGCTCTCAAGATCTCTTGTGGACACAATTCATGAAGAGAAGATATTTTCTTACATTCACCCATCCCAAGCTAGAATTCAATCTAATACATCTCACATTTGGCGGCGTATAT